>JANRGW010037183.1:16678-43698 GCA_024733675.1 Psilopsiagon aymara
GGGGAGGCCCGGGGGCTGGGAGGTGGCGGCAGTCGCTGGCCATGACATGAGTGGAGCGCGGCGCCGTGCCTAGAGCCACCCCGTGGAGCCGCCGGCAGCCATGGTGAGTGCGAGGGGGGCGGAGGGAATCCGCGTCGTACCTCGGGCACGCTTGGTTCCCGGGCCGGGGCCGAGCGGCCCGCGGCCTGCTGCGGGGAGCACGCTGGGCCGGGGGTGCGGGCCCGGGAGCCCCGCAGGGGCTGAGGGGAGGCCTCCGCCCCCCCAAGCCGCTGTGGTGACGCCTTGTAACGGCCGTGAAGGCAGAAATTCCTCCTGGGAGCGTCTGGGGGGGGCGGAGAATTGTGGGTTTCTCCGGTGCCAGCCGTGGATTTGCCCCGTTTGCCTCCGGTTTAGCCTTTGACAAGCTGCAGCAGTGACCTGGATTCCTTTCTGTGCAGAGCTTTCTGTAACTGCTGCAGATGCTGGTCTTCCGTGGCCTCCCAGCAGCAGCAGCGTGCAGTCCTGTGAGGGATACGGAGCTGAGCTGTGACACGCTTTAATTTGCACAATCTTTTTTCTCTTGAGAAGCCAGAGGAGACATCTTTAATCCGCTGGCTGCGCGCAGTCAGGCTTGCAGGGCTGGTAGGTGGAAATCTGCCTTCAGGGGGTTGTGATATCACTCACTATCACTATAGCATGCGCTGGCAGTGATACGATGAGTAACAGCTGCTGTTCTTCTTTTTCCCTTGTTCTACCTGCAGGGAAACCTCATATCCCTAAATTGATTAAGCTGACAAAGGGAAGCCACACACATGTACTTTGCAGTTGATCAGTAAGTAGAGGTGTGTTCAGCAGCCCTGTATCTGCTCATGGAAATCTGCCTCCTGTCCTGTTTCACCCGGAGAGCCCTACTGGGCAAATGCATTAGTTACTGGTCTACTTTTCCACCACTTCCTGCCTTAAGCCATTTTAGGTGATGTAGGCTCAGGCCTTGCACGTTTTTTCTTGAAGAAGTTGGGATCTTTGGCTTGCAGTTGTGAACTTCTTCACCCAGAAGCCAAAATAATCATATCTGTGCTCTGGTTGATGTGCTCCTGTGCACTCTTGTTCGTTTATGGAGCCTTGCTCTCTGTAGCCCAGTCAAGGCCTAACAAATTAGGCCTTTTGAGAGGTTTTGCTGCCCCGTAGGGTGTCTGCTGGGGTGGGATACGTCCTCCTCACTAAACACAAGTAGCAGCCTGTTACTGGATCTGTCAGTATGAGGGATGTACCTGCCTGCTGAGGATGGGCTCATGAACTTCTTTGCCACATGTCACAGGTCTCTGAATTTAGCTTCCACCAAAAGGGGATGATATTGAGGTGGATTCTTTTTAGTGAATACTTCAAGAAGATGTGTTCAACTGAATATTCATATTCAAGATGAATAAATGAAAGAGTTGGGTCCAGAGAATTTGCTAGACCAGTTGTATGTAACGAGCCGCAGCTCTGCGCGTGAAAGAAGGTGCAGAGTTTTGTGCTTCAGGGTGGCACTGGTAACTGCAGGTAGCAAAAGGGCTCCTTAGTTCTTCCCTTATCTCCATACAGATATGCGTGTGCAGCCTCCTGAGTTACTCCTGGCTTTCTTTTTTGCCTTGAAAATCCAGTTCTTGGTTCAGCTCCCAGCAGAGTACAGGCTTTGGAAGTTATGAAGTAGTCCTTGGGCTGTGCTGCAGAATTTACTGTTGTAACTCACCCTGTGAGTACTGTGCAAGATTTTCCTTATGTTCCCATTTCCCCATAGCTCACAGATGGGCATGTTCTGTTGGTAGTGTACCCTCCTTCCTGGAAACAGTTGGGAAGGTGTGAAGATGAGCTGCTGTAAGGCATACTGGGAACAAATAAAACAGAATTTAGCTCTGCTGTCCAAAGGACAGACTTCTGGAAGCAGATTTTATTAGCTGAGGTTGAATTGGGTTGGTAGGGAGGGGAATAAGCAATGGAAGCAGTAATAAGTTAGAGCTTGGTTAACTGGGAAAGAATGTTGAGGACAAATTGTAAAGTTGGAGCAGCCAGCAAAGGCTGCTGGAGGAGACTACAGTGGTGTACAGTGAGCTCAGAAACCACATGTGTTGTGGAGCAGGTGCTGCTTCTCTGTGCTCAGATGCCACGAGTGGCTCAGAAATCTTAATGCCTTCATTAAAAAGCCGTTTAGTTTCACAGGAAGCTTGAATCATTCTTTTGCTTTCCAAGGTATTTGTAGAGAGCAGCCCTGCTGTGTGAAGCTTTCTGCTTCTTGTATCTGCGTGTGGTGGTTATCAAAGGCTCACGGCACATTGGACTAATGCGTGTCTGCTAAATAGTTCTTGTAGGGCATCCAGATTGTGGCTTTCTGGGAAAAGGATGCATCAGTGTTGATGATATCGTGATATCTTTGTAGAGAAAATAGTGGTGTAAAATACAGGCTCCTCAAGTGGGTTTCTGTGTAGTCAAGTTAAGCTCTAACCACAGGGTAACTAGCTCCAGCTTAGGCGCTCAGGTAGCACTCTACAAGCTTTTCTCTTCTTTGATAGACCACGAAGTATTAATAGAGTTCCTTAGACAATTTTTATGATCCTTCTAGATGATTTTAACAAACAGTTTTGAAACAAATATGGTTGTGGAACTAGTCATTGGATGCATTTGTATTTTGTATCCAGATAAGCTATGAGTTTGTCTCATTGCTCATTCTTTACCTTTTTTCTGCTGCCACTAGCGAAGATGAACCATCTCAGAGCTCAGTTATGATCTCCTAAGAATGCCAGTCACCTCACAGCTCCTATGTGAGGAGTTAGTTATACTCTGGGAGAATGTATTCTTTAATTAGGTGGGGTTTGTATCCTTCCAGCAACTAGAGGAACCACTTAGGAAAGGGGACTTCTTCCAGGAAATGCTGTTGTGTGAGGTATCAGATTTAAAGATGCCATGCGAAGTCAGCCCTTCAGTCAGAGAACTGCAAACAAGCTTTAATTACAAAACAAGTCACACTTCTTCAGGGTTGTCAGCAGGCAGTGTAAACGTGTGGCACGGTGGGAAGCAGACAATGAAAGTGGCAGCAGCACATCCAGAGACGCTCGTGTCCTTGTTCTGTGTGAGGCAAGTATTACTTGCAGAAATGAAGTAGGCAGTGGGCGTGTGTAGCTTGAATCTTTCTAAGTTTCCTGCAGCAGCATCCTAGCTTTTATAGCCTTTATCACCTTTTTTTTTTTTCTTTTTTTAGCAGTAGGTGCTGTCATTTTCTTATGCTTCAAGCTTCCTTTGAAGACCTGGTGGTTTAAGCCTTCCGTTTGCTAAGAAATAAAGTATGTCTGGATTGCAGCATATCTGGTCAGGTAATGGTGAGCCATAGGTTATTCTGGCACACTTGGTTGCCAGGAAGCTTGCTGCTCAATTACCGAAATAGCTCGTGCTTATTATGTATCTCAGTGTAGCTGGGCTGGTGACCCTGAGGCTGTGGTTTTGGGGCCACTCCTCATGTCCCCTGTCCCGGGAGGCTGAGGACATTGGTGTGGCAGAGGCAGCAGCAGCTTCTTGCTGTTGCAAAAGTCGTGTTTTAAATCATGTCTGGGCTGTTGCTGCCTGTTCATGGAGCTGGTGAGCTACAGGGGTGTCCCGCCGTAACAAGAGGTGGAGGAGATGGTAAAGCTGAGCACGCTGCCTGGGCAGGGCAGGCAGAAAAGTGCTCGTGCATGGTGAGGTGTCCTCTGCTCAGTGAGGAGATTCTTGAGACCAGGAGGGAGCTGGAGTGTGTTGTCCCTTGCCAAAGGCATTGCTGGCTGATGTGCAGTACCAAACCCAGACCGCTGTGGTGTGCTGGTCTGAAGTTCTGTCGGCTTCCTGTGTATCCCCTTCAAGTCTGTAGCTCAAAAATAAAAGTAAACCCTGTTTAAACCATTCTGACTCACTCGACTGAGAAATGAGAGAAAGGGAACTTCGAAGTTTGAGCTGCAGCTCTGACATCTGGCTTCCTTTCTCAGCCTTCAAGTCATGTCATAACTTTCTGTGCCCCTGCTTTATTAAATCAGGAAATGGGAGCTGGGGCTTCATCCTGGAAAACTTTTGTGTATTTACTACTCTGCAACAAAGCCAGTGTAGGTGCAAAGCACAGCCAGGTACACCCAGCAGTACCAACTGCCTGTGGTGGCCCTGAGTGGAGGCAGAGCCTGCATGCTCCTTTGGGCAGAGTTAAGAGAAGGGGGAATCGGAAGTAAGTTTGGAGCAGGAAAGCTGATCTCGAGCGTGGCTGTTAAGGCTGCCTCCCCCAGAACGGGAGCTTTTTCTCTGAAGAAAATGCCTAATTTAGCAGCATGGTGATACATAAATACATTTAAGGATCTATAATTATTACAGTATGTACATGATATTTGAAAGACTTGCATTGTCTCCAGCTCTACTAAAAGCTGTCAAACAAAAAAAGTTGAGCCTCAAGGGCCACTGAACCAGCTTGTAAAGCTTCTTTTGCCAGATGATGGTTGTGGCAATCCACTGATAGATGAGTGGTAATTGTTGCAATTATTTTAGTAGAAAAGCATTAAAACTTGGCATGTTCTGCTGAGCTCATGCAGTGGGGTTCAGTGCTGTAATGAGGTCTCTCAGTGTGTGGATACCTAAAAGCTCTGAGGATTTTGTTTTGTTTGGTTATTTCGATGCATATTATTAGGTGTTGCCATATAGATCATGGAGAAGGAGCTCTTGTATTTCTCAAGGTATGTGCAAAGTAGAAAAACAATGTGGCTTTTACATGTATGGGCTGATACCTGTCTAGTAGAATAATGTGTCCTAAAATCCTTCCAAATCCCAGACTGGTTTGTGTTGGAAGAGACCTTAAAGCTCATCCAGTCCCAACCCCCTGCCATGGGCAGAGACACTTTCCACCAGACCAGGTTGCTCCAAGCCCCGTCCAACCTGGCCTTGAACACTGCCAGGGATGGAGCAGCCACAGCTTCTTTGGGCACCCTGTGCCAGCGCCTCAGCACCCTCACAGGGAAGAACTTCTGCCTCAGAGCTCATCTCAATCTCCCCTCTGTCAGGTTAAAGCCATTCCCTCTTGTCCTGTCCCTACAGGCCCTTGTCCAAAGCCCCTCTCCAGATTTCTTGTAGCCCTTTAGGCCCTGGAAGCTTCTCTAAGGTCTCCCCTTAAGGAGCCTTCTCTTCTCCAGGCTGAACCAGCCCAGGTCTCTCATCCTGGCTCCAGAGCAAACCTACTCATTATCCTTTATCAGTCAGCAGATATTTCTTGTTAATGACTGTATTTGTGTCACTGTGCATTGGCCTTCTCTGCATCCCAGAGCATGGTGATCTCTGGTTTTGGAGAAAAAAGGTGGTGTTTGCCAGCTTTGTTTTGACAAAATAAAATGCTTTGAATACCATTTAGAGTGGTAAAGCATGTAGTATGTCCCTGATCTCTCATGAAGGTCTGGTTGTTCCAATAAAAGTGTAAATATTAACAGACTGGAGAGGAATTGGCTTTACCCCTACTGATTATGATGTTCAAGAAGTTGCTTACTCACCCAGACAGCCCTTGGGGTTAATATCTGTAGTCAAAAATGGAGTGGGTCCTGTGGAAGGTCAGGAATGGTGCAGCCTCTCCAGGCCTGGTCTCAGGAGCACCTAAGGTTTATGAAAGGTGTTTCTGTGGTGAAGCAACTTTCCAATCTGACCTTTTGCCCCTCCACATAGTATTCCTTTCTTTATCCACATTTCTGATTTCTATTTACAGTCAGAGTAGGAAGCTCTCACTTCACCTGAATTTTTTCAGGCTCTTCTAGCAACATCCCAAATTCCTAATATTCCTCCCTAATCTTCCGTGATCCCTCTCCTATGAGGATCCTGCACAGAATTGTATTTTTTTTTACCATTTCCCTGCACCATGCTTCAGATTATCTTTTATTTGTCTCAACGTCTTTGTGTTGTGTTTGTGGCTGGATTTGCAAGTTGTGTGTACTTTTTGCAATGTGACTTCTTCTTTTAGTCCAGCTTTAACTGCAGCATGAATCTCTTTCCAAGAGGGATTGTGATGATTCCATTTTGCCCCCTCTTGGGAGAAAGGAGTGTACTCATCTATTTTGTGTACTGGCTTGTCAGGATGCCAAAGTCAGCGTTGAATTTATGGGATGCAGCCTTCTAGAGCAAAGAGTGAGGGTTTTTTTTCCTTATGAGAGATAATTTCGTCTGAAAAACCACTTCTGGGTTGATTCTCTCCTGCTTCAGTGGGTAAACCCAGAACAGATTTCTTCTCCACTGCAATACTTGTCCCTTTCTTTGGGATTGAGGAGTTTCTTCTGCTGAAGTTTATCTCTGTGGTTGTTTTCCTGGAGTGGTCTCTGGTGTTGAAGAACGAACAGTGTGTTTAAGATCAAGGTCTGGAAGTGATACAGTGAAGGCAGCTGCTCTATATCACAGAATCCCGGTCTGGTTTGTGTTAGAAGGGACCTTAAAGTTTGTCTAGTTCCGGCCTCCTGGCATGGTCAGGGACACCTTCCTCTAGACCGTGTTTGTCCGTAGTGGTTAGGGTTGTTTTTCCCTGTACCATTGCCCTGTTCCTTTGCTTATCAGGGGTAAGATTAAATTTTCTACAATTCCTTGACTTTCTTTTTCAAAATGTGAAGGGAAAGAGGGGGACAATGTGTTCATGGCCTATCATTTTTGACATGCAAGCATGAAGTAGGTGCTCAGGAGCAAGGCTGTTCCTGCTCCCAGCCGTGTCTGAGGCTGCACCAGCCTGTCCTCTGATCCCACCAACAACCCTGGAGACCAGGAGAAGCAGGTTTTGTGATGTAGGAAAAGCAAAGGAGAAGGCTGCTGTGCAGCAGCTGGCAACAAAGTTTCAGCTGCTTTTTCTTACTTGCCGCTGGTGCTTGATGAAGCAGGCTGGGTCGTGGTGACCAAAGTCTGTTTATGTGTTGTCCTGTTCACGAACCCTGCAACCTTCCCTGCAGGCTGGGTGCAGTGCTTGCCCCAAAGCTGCAGGAGATGCAAGGGTGAGAAACAGGCTGTTGCTGTGAAATAGCCCAGAGTGCAGAAACTCTGCAGGTATCAGCATCTTGTTTTGTCTTTAAGTGGACTAAGTGTTCCTCGTGCATTGTGCTGTCCTTTGGAAGCATTTATGATTTAAAAAAGAAGGTCCTGCAGAGTTATTCCCCTGGTGTTTTCCGTGATGGTTTCATTATGCACTCTTAAATGCCCAACACAGACTTTAATGCTCTTGCCAGGAATTAAACTTGCAATATCAGTCTTTTGTCTTCTCTTTAATAGGGAGTGGCTTATAAAATGTCATGGTTTTGTGTAGTGGAATCATACCTCCTTGGAAATCACATCTGGCTGGTGCAATGTATTGGGTAAGGTATAATCATCCTAAGCTTGCCATAAACCTTGCACTGATGGCCCTTTGTAGTCTGCATTGGGAGAGTTTGGGAGAGCAAGGTAATGGGCTAAATCATCATCATTCATCATCATCATCGAATCCTGCCAGGCAGAAGTAGATGTGGGAGAACTACCTGGAAAATGGGGAGCTAGGATGTGTCAGTGCTATTAAATCTCAACAAGGATTTGCCTTGCTGGAGCTGCAGCTGAATGCAAGTGCCACTTTAAGAAATAGGCTGAATAATTGTTTTCTTCTTACATTCACTTTCTTTTTTGTTTGTCCTGATGCTTCCCATTTCCAGCTCTGCACGGGTGCATACTTTCGGAGGCTTCTTCAGTTAGGACTGCAAACAACTGATTTAAGAGTCTCTGTGCATTGCCTGTAGGTTGAGATAAATAAGATCATATTTGCAGCTTTGCAGGCAGTGAAGTACTTGAGAAGTGTTTTGTAAAAGTCCATTAATGCATCTTGGCCAGCTCTTGCTGGTGTACAGGCATGCCACGTTCCGACTCCTGTCACATCTTCTTTTCTAATCTCTGGTCAAAGCAGCTGCCACATTTGAACAGGAGGTGAGGAGCAAGGTTTTCAGCATTTTGAAGCATCAAATATCCACCTGTAAAGGCAAGAATAGAGTTTCTTAGGTTAAAACTGGAAGATAAGTGTGGTTTTTAAAACTGATTTCAACTTTGCAGTGTTTGTAAGTTCATTTTATGTGCTGCTGCTCAGCTGTTGATTGTTCTGGAGCATGAATAAGAAGATGCAAACTTTTTTCTTAACCCCTTTTTTTACTTCTTAGAAATATTTTTTATAAGGAGTTTTTTATTCCCTCCAGAAATACCTTTCCTTCTCCCCCACCCCCAACATACCTGAGTCCAGAATAGTATGGCTTTGGGTTCTTATTCTTACCTTCCTTTGTAAAACCTGGGTTATTTTACCTAAAAGGGAAGTGTTATCTCAAAATGAGTTAAGTTGGACCAGCCCTGTGGTTTGTGCTAGCTGAAATTTGCTTATGCAGGGAAAAGGGAAGTGTTTTGTATCCTGTGACCAGGGTCCTGGAGCTCCTGCAAGAGCATTTACCTCACGAAAAAGGACAGGATCTCCCTCTATGGTGTTGGCGGCTCATTTAAAATGTGACATATCCCAGGGAACCCGGCCAAGAGAGCATGTGAGGTGAAAGGAAGGGCCCAAACACCATGATTGCAAAACTGTTCCCTTGAGACGTGCCAGTTTCTGGACTTCACTAGGAGAGTTTGAGTTAATTTTGTATTCTGGGAGAGAACCAGAGTCACCTTGCAGTGTTTAGCAAATGGGAAGTGGCCCTTGGCAGGTGCTCAACCTTGTGTGATGTCCGTCTTAAGAGCTTACTTGACCTTATGGATTGTTTCTTCTGATAGCACCCCAGCTGAAAATTTGTCAGAGGTGGCTTAAAAGGTGGTGGACAACAGAAGAGAGCTGTCCAAGCTGAGTGTCAGCTGAGGAAGCTCTAATGACTGTAGTTAGATTGTCAAATTTAAGCCTTAAGTCCAAAAAGTGTCTCTAGTGCTGCCTGGGGACCCTTTGCTATGGTGATCCACAGTTGTATGATGCAGGGTAGTCTGCTTTGGGTACTTCTGCACTTCTCATCTGTGTATCATTGTTTTAGCAGCGAGTTGTTTGGGGAAATAATGTGTTGCTAAGTCTCTTCCAGCAGCTAAACCACAGTAAATCAATTGGCAAGTCGTTGGCATGTGGGCAGCCCACCTTTGGCTTGGGGTCCTCCTCAGCAAGAGCATGGCTTGGAATGGTGCTGCACCTTAATCTTTGCCCAGGCCAGCTTGCTGTGATGATTTTTATCCCTTTGGTGGGATTCTAAGAGAATTTCTAGGCGTTGAGTTTTAATGGTCTGTGCTTGCTGTGTTCCTGTTGTAAACAGGAAAGTGAATGTGAAATGCTCAGCAGAGGATGTGCTGGCTACTGTGCTTGATTATGTTGATTATGAGTTATTGGTTTAGAAAGAATCAGTCTCAGACACTTGAGCCTGTTAGTCAAAGTTCAACCTTAAAACCTGAAGCCTGATTAACTGAACCTGCCTGTACAAGGAGATTTAAGAAATAAGATCCCTAAGGTATTCAGAAAGGCTCCTGATTACTTGTGTAGCGGGCAGTGTTTACGGGTAAGATGATATCCCTGTTGTGTTTGAGAAATCACATTATCACTGCTGCTGCTCCACAGCCTGTCCCATGCAGTAGTGTGCAGCCTGTGGTCATTTTCAGTCCTTAACTGGTGTTTAAATAAAATAACTCCTGAAGCACAGTTTGGAGTTTCTAAAGTGATGAGTTGTGCAGGCAGAAGAGCCTTGAGCAGCTGGACATTGGCTTTATCACAGCAGGGAGATGGACAGTGGTGTGGTGCCTTGAGGTAGAACAGTAATTCTTGACTTTTATAATAGATTTTTTTGCTTAAATTATGGTGAAACAGAAACGAGTTTGTGAAATCTGCGTCTCATTAGCGAGCTGCACAAGTTGTAGCCCTTGAAACGGATGAACCAATTAAGTGGGATGTATCCTGCAGCCAGAATATCTCTTGAAGTAGCACCAGCAGCCTGAGCTGTTCTCAAAGCACAGAGTAAAGCTAAGTCTACTTTTGGTTCATTAAAACCACAAACACATCCCTGAAACGCAACAAGGAAGCTGAGAACAAAGCCAGAGCCATGTCTTGATACCATCAGCAGTGTGCTGCCAGGGAGCACATATGTGGCAGGCTCTGCAGTCTGTCTCCTAATTTAAGACCTCTGTGTGATTTGTACTGATAAGGAGATCAGACTTCAAAAATTGTGAGTTGGAAATGATTAAATGTTGTGAGTAATAGTGCCTTTGAGCTGCACAGCTCTGCCGCTTGGTATGTGCATTCATCCTTTCTAGAGGATGTGTTTGGTGTCATACAGCTTCTTTCTAAAATGCTATAGTTCTGCTTTTGTTGCTAAAAATACTGCACTTGGTTCATGAACTTCACTGCATCAAGTGACTCGGGACTCCTCCTGGATTCACCAAAGTGGTGGTAATGTCTGCTTTGCTGATGGCTGCAGAAGGAAGGCTTCTGTGGCCCACACAGGCAAGTTTGAAATAACACAGAGTCTTTCTGAGAGTGTAATGGCTGATTTACATGTTCATTAACATGTTATGTTTGTGCTCCGGCAGGGAGAGGCTCTGAAAGACACCCTGGTAATGAGTAAATTACTACTTTACTACATACACGTTAGGTATGTATATTACTTAGCTAGTGTTGACCAAGTTTCCAAAAAAATTGTCTCCAACAATGAAAGTAATAATAGAAGGAAGCAAATTCAGCTAAAGTGTAGTGGTTTGTATTTGTACATGTTTAACTGTGCTATGAAGTAACTGCAGAAAGCTGGAAGCAGAAGGCTCTGAGGTGGAAGAGGATGGGACAGTGTAATTCAGCAAAAGTAGGATGATGAGTTACTTTATACTAGCAGTTGCCATTGTGGTGTGTGCATGATTCTTCTTTTTTCTTAGCCCTGAGCACAGGCTTAGTGGCATTACAACATTTGGAGTGCTGGGAGCACTCCAAACAGCTGGGTTTCATTTTGTGTGCAGTCCCTCCTCTCCTGGAAGAGTTGCCCATTAAGGAGCACAAGTTGGTAGATGTAGCTGGTACACAGAGTAGGAGGTTTTGTGGGATGGTAAGTGTTAGATATGGTGTGAGAAGTACTTTAGTGGTGCAGGTGTTGAAGGGAGGGATGGAACAAGAGTGGGCATCTGAATTGAAAAACATGATGGCATGCCTAACAGAAAGATCCCATCCTCTTTATCTGAAGAATAGAGATGTTGATGGAGGTTTAGATTTTCCACTGAATGAGGCGGTTTTAAGGTTCAGCGTGTGTAGAGCCAAAGCTGTTCTTCCATGTCAGAGGAAAGTATTCCAGTGCTGCCTGAGGGGTAAAGTCACCTTTGTAACATTGCAGCTGCAGTTAACATCTTACTAGAAAGAGCTTTGTAGCGGGATTACCTTAATTTTGTCTTGGAGTGTTGCTCATTTCCAAACGCATTACAGAAGTACTCAACAGACATAACCCTCCTCTTGCAGTTATCGTCAGCCTGAGTTGCCCTATTTAGAGTGTTGTTTGCATGACTGATGCCCTACTGAGCTGCTAATAGGAAACTGTAAAGTTAACAGCTTGTGTTTTTATGGCAAAACGTTAAGGAATAGCTTTCATTTAAAAGAATCACTTTAGACAAGGTAAAATGAAGTAAAAGGATAGGAAGTGATCTCCTAAATGAAAGCACTTCTGGAGCAAATTGAAATAGCACTATAAAGCGCTTTCATATCTTCCAGAATGATTAGGTACTTTTTTAAGGAGTAGGGTTGTCTTTGGTTATCTGCAAACTGTGTGTTGTATCTTCTATTAAATTCATTATACAATGCCTAAATTGCAATCCAAAAATCATTCTGCTGTCATTCACCAGAGTTGGATGGGTAACTCCTCCTACCCAAAAGCTGTAGTCCTAGTCTACAGGCAGAACTGAACTTGGGATGGAGTCCTGGTTTAAGTGGCAAGGCAATTTTGCTTCTCTAGAGCCTCAATGAGGTGCAGTGAAGTGGAGTTTGACCACCCTAAAATGCTGTAAGTTGGCAGCTATTAATATTTTTTTCTAAATCAACCCAAATTGTTAATGGCGCATACATCTTAAAATGTATTTGAAAACTAGCCTTGAAATCAGCCAGTACATCCAGGGTTTGTAGATCTTTATTTTGGTGATTGCAGAATGTCTTTGTGCAAGTTCTTGGTAGCATATCTCGTAACTTCTGTCAAAATAGGAGTCTGTAATCTCTGCTGTGAATCTGTCATTTTTCTGGTTGTATGAGGAGGGAACCAAAGGTTGGAGTCCATAGATAAATGGTATGAGTAAGCAGCTACACCCGTCTGGTTATGATAACTGTTAGTGAAACACCTTTGGCAAACTTAATGAAGCAGAAACAGGGATGGTAAGGATGAGAATTGCCAGTGCCTGTCTCCTGCCCTGATCCATATCAAGTCTTGTTCAAATCACATAGGGCAGTTCAGAAAGAGCAGACTTGACACTTCTCCAGTTCCTCTAACATGGCCCAGTGCAGCACAGCGGCAGCTAGCAGCACCTATTCTGGGGAGAATCAGCTGAGATACATCTCTCCAAGATGGTGTCTTGGAAACAATTTTGAAGCTATAGTGTGGATGCCCTAATGGAACACAGGAATCTGTAGCTGTGGTTCATTTAGACCTGCTTGCTTACTTTCATGTGTCAGTAACCTGTGACTGAGAGCATTTATCTTTGGGTGGGGGATTTGCTGAATCTGGCAGCTAAGATGATCTCTGTAGCAGCCCGCAGGTCAGAGCTCAGCCAAAGAGTTCAGGCAATTGGAAGCCCTGAGAGTGAGCCCTGGGGTTGAGAGGGATCGGATTTTACAACTGGTAAAAGTGCAGGGGGAGTATTTCAATTTTAATAGTTGAATATGTAGTGATGCCTCATGAAGGTGAATCAAGCTGCCAGCCCTGATCCAGAAAGTCTGTAGTAAATTCTGCTAGTGATGGTCCAGACTTCATGACTTTCCCTGAAAACCTTTAGAAATGAAACTCCAACCCTGTTGCAGGTGGAGATGCACTTCACTTGTAAGAGAGGAGTATGTTTATTGACATAAAGCAGTGATTTAACAAAGCTGATAGGAAATGCGACAGTGGATTAATGTGATTCAGTGGTGAGGTACACTTGATTATTTACTGCATAGAGGACAGGGTCAGATAAAGCTGTCAGGAGACCCTCCCATTGAGTCATGAGTCTTAGAAAGGACCCCCTTGTGTTCTGAACTGCTTCTCAGAGAGGAGTCGGTGTGCAGCTGCTTCCAGATGTAGTCCCAGACTTGGTCAGTAGTTTATGTCTAAAGGATTGCATGTACACAGTCAATCCTTTCTATATCCCTTACTAAGATTTCGAAGTTTAGCATGCTATTAGTCACTTGAAAGGAACCTTTGGCAAGTAATCTCTCAGCTTCAAGGAGTAACCTTGAGAGATGTCCCTGCTCTCAAGGGGAGATCCTGGCATGCAGCCTGCTGCTGTGCAGGACTTGGGCTGTCCAGTAGTTATGGAATGAGATGATTGACTGATATGTGCATAGCAGTGTGTTTCAGTTGGCTCATGCTTAACTGGCCCTCAGCTGTTGAGCAAGATTTATGGCCCTAGCTATTGTGTTGGTATCTGTCTCCCCAAAGTCCAATGTAAGCCTGATGAAGCCATGATGACCACCTGGCTATTGCTTAAGCAGGAAAGGGGACTTGGACGGAAGCTGAGCTGAGCAGTGCTGGTTCTGACTCTCGTGGGGTTTGATCTTGTCCTGATGTTGCAGGACTGAAGCTGTCCTTAATGTGTCTGCAGTGCTGTTCAGTGTTACGATTGGCAGTTCTCTCCGCAGACCCTGGTGATACTTTCCTGTTCTTTTCTTCAATGCAGAGTAAGCACCAAGCCTTTATGGGAAGCAAATTGCATATTAGTTACATGTATCCAGGTACAGTCACAGGTGCTGCGAACAGCTCTTCTTTCATTCCAGTCTCACTAGATAAGCTACTTTCTGGGGTGTCTGGATATAGGGACAGTAAATTTCCTCTGCAGCAATCCAAGCAGCACGTCTCCTCTTTATTTTGGTGACCTAGTTATCAGAGCCTGTGCTTGAAAGGATTAGCACATTCCTGGTTAGCTTGAGGAATACCGAAAGGCACAAGCAAGTGCAGAATGCTGCTTTTTAGCTTTTCAAGCCCTGCCAATAGCTAAAAGGGGGTGGCCATTGTATAGCATCTGTGGTTGGACGTGGCAGGCTCTCTTGTTTGCAAAGGCCACCCTGGGCTGGGTTTTCATTGCTTCAAAGGATCTGTGCTACTCCACCTTCCTCTGGACAAGCCTCCAGAACAGCCAGGAGAAGTCAAATAGGAGAAAACAATCTCAGAGGCCACACTGTTTCTTTCTGCCCATGTTGGCCTTGGATTCTGGCCAAGCAGGGCTTTGTACATAAAATGCTTACGTTGTGCTATGTTTTCTATTTTGCTTTTGCACATTGGAAATTATGATGGTGATGGTTTTAATGTAGAAGATGAAGCATATTCCTAAGAGTAGGCTCAGTCATCTTCAAAATCTCAGTGCCGAGACAATTTGAAGTCTGTGGAGGACGTGTCAGATGTTGAAGATTTATGAGAACTCTGCAATTTATTTCCGAAAGTAGGAAATGAATCTTGAATCTTGGGGAAAAAAATAACTACCCTTCCGAAAGAAGGGTTGAATTAGCTATGTGAAAAGGCTTGAGCCCTGCCATTCCTGTGTGCAGAGCGAACGCTTCGATGTGAATTGCAGCTATCTTGATCTTGTCCAGTGGGGGGGTGATGTGGGAGAACTGTACTCCTTACACAGGAATTTGCATCAAATTGACCTGCCCAGCATTTGGAAACTCCTTGTTGGGAGTTTGGCATCAGGAACTATTGGTGAGACTCAGCGTTGAGCAGCAGAGAAGTAAACTTGGAGGGATTTAGGAAAATGTGGATGTGTATGTCTGGATCCAGTGGGGAGGAACTTGCAGCAGTGTATGGTATCCTAGAAATAAATGCACAGAAGTGGCAGTGTGGCTGTATCCTAATGTCATTAAGGACTCCACTTAATCAAATACATGTTGCTGTTTTCTAGGAAATGGTGACTGGCAGGAGAGGGACATTTGGGTGGCTGAAGGGCTGCCTTCAAGGGAGGCTTATAGTGTGAGGGACTGTTTGCAGAGGCCGTGGATAACTGGATTAAAGAGGTGATAATGGGTGCTTGATCTTGCTTAAGCTGGCAAAGTGGCTTTGATTCGATTGTAGGTTATTTTAAGCCAATTTCCCACTTACAATGTTTCTTTCTAAAACAGTCTGCTTTCTAGAGCAGGTCGTTGAAAAAAAAATTGAGAAGTGGGAGAAGGAAGAGGAAAGATAGGATGAAAATCAGTGTTCCTTTGTAATTGGGAATGCATGGTGTCCTACAGAGCATCCTTTTGCAGCTGTTGGGAGAGCAGAGCTGATTTTTGCTTTCCACACTGTTGAGTTGAGCTGTTGGGTCTCCAAGGCGGGGGTTGATCTAGCTGTTTGAGGAGGGTCTCCTGCTACTTGGCACCACAGTGGTCCTTGTATGTGGAAATGGGAGCTCACAGAAGCCTGTCGTGTTTCTGCAAGTTGTCTCTTGCTCATCTCTTTGTAGAAGGCTTCCAGGCATTGGGGTTGTTTCTGTTCTTATTTCTTTTTGAGGCAGAACTTTCAGTTTTCTTTAATGGTTTGTTTTGCATCTGTGTAGATGAAGGTCGGGGCTTGAATCTTGATTCATTTATTATTGATAGTGTGCACTGAAAACATTAGAGGAATGACTAATGGCATGGTGTGTACTGCAGTAATACTGTTTTCTAAGGCTGTTTATCAGGCTTAAAATAAGGGAAGCGTGGCATAGCTAGGGAGGCTAAGCTCCATGCTGAGCTGTTACTAGGATAATATCATCCCAGCTCCAGAAAGCTACAAAGCAATAGCAGTCTTGCAACAGCTATATACTAATTCTGATTGTTGTTTTAGGACTTTAAAGCCACTGAGCTTTAACTGATGAATTCCAATAATAAAAGCTAAATTTGGAGATAGGGAGATGATGACCTTCCTGAATCAAATTGCTTAGTACTTGTATACTGCTTCTCACAGTGCTGGAAATTCTTGCTGAGCAGCTTTGGTGTTGCATGTGACACCTGGCGCTGAGGCAGAAGTAGGAATAAGTATCAAGAGCTCTCTCAGAGTTCATGCTCCCTGTCCTGTCGCTGTGTTTAGTGCCTCTAAGTATCTGAAAGCCTCTTCTTGAACTCCTGTCTTTGAGAATGATTTGACGAGGATTAACTAACTTAACATCACTAAATGCCACCAAAAATGAAGGAAGCTTCTTGTACTGTTTGCATTAATGCAGCTGATGAAGTGGTCCTTCATGTCCAAAGCTTTCACTTACATAGTCAAACTTCATTGCTACTTAAAAGCAACGAGCAGTTTAAATTGCAGATTATTTTGCGCTCCATCTGGACTTTGTGCTCTTGTTGGGTGCATCTGTGACATGAATGACATCGACCTCCTGTGTGCAAGTCAAAAGTGGAAGTTAGAGTTAACTCTTCTCTTTAAATGTTGTTTCCAGGCATCTGAGGAGGCCTCACTACGGGCTTTGGAGAGTCTAATGACAGAGTTTTTCCACAATTGCACAACGAATGAGCGGAAGCGTGAGATAGGTGAGTTCTTGTCACTGCTAAGGGATGGGCCTCTTTGGTTTTGCTGCCTGCAGACCTCAGCAGAGGATTTGGTTATGTTCAGCCAGTACAGCACTAGAAAGTACTCTATCCCATACCAAACTGGCACCTTGGCCTCACCTGCTTAAGAAAAGGCTGATGTACTTTGTGTTTTGGAGATTCCATGGCATGTCCTGTAGACACGATGTCAGTAACTCTCTACTGCTGTGAGCGTGGAGATGGTTTGTATCAAGGGTATTAAGTTGGTTAGAGAGAAGGATGTTAAGTTTTTCTCTGCCTGTACATTGTTCAATTGCATGTGCTGAAAGACCTCTACCTTCTGCCTGGAGATGAAGCCTGAACTTCAGATTTGTTCGGCATTAAAAAGGGAAAGCAGAAAACTGGCTTAGCTAATGTGAAATGACAAGTACGAATAAGCAGCGAGGTTTCATTTTGGCTGATGTCCTGAATACCAGCAGAGATTATATGGGCTGTAGAAGCTCTATATTACCTTCTTGCATCTGTCATTGATGGCTGTGAATAGGCAGTTCACCTTTATGCTCAAACTTCTGCCATCTCTAACTTCAATGCCAGAAGTCCCAGCAGAAAAAACTTCTCCCAGAGATCTGGTAAAATAAAGAATAAGCGACTAGGCAAGGGTGAGTCTTTTTGCTGTTGTGGAGATCTGCTGTGGAAAAGGTAAAAGCCTTCAGCACCCTCCATTTTCCTGCTTAAGTTGCAGGAAAGAAACAAATTGATTAAGGGTTCAATGCGATTAACCTGTAAAACAGCCCTGTAAAGTTTTCCCTTTGCCACATTTGGTATGTAGTCACTCGATGCGAGGTGACCCAATCCTGTACCTGAGTGTTCAGAGAGGGTTTTTAATATGCTGACCTACAGCAAAGTCAATGGCTCTTGGAGCAACTGCATTAAAACGAGGGGGCTTATAACACTGTGCAGGAACACTGTGAAGTACTTGTGTTTTACAGTGACCTGGTGTCGTGGTTTAAGCAGTGACCGGGTATCCCCACGTTTGACTTTTATAGATAAAGTGGTAATGCTCACAGTATGATTTCTGTGTAATTTAATATTCTGCTATTAGTCTGGTGTAGTATTTATCCAAACTGTGTTCTAAAGTGACATACCTATTTCATTAATGCCTATTATTAGGTTGCTTTTAATACTTTGGAGTGGGATTTTCCCTCCTCCAGGCTGAGTCATTCCCTGAACATGGGGTTTCTTCCACATGCTCAGTGTGTTACTGTATCACCAGTGTTACCATGTTATGGCTTTGTTCACAGCTTAAGAATCACTGTAATTTTTTAATACTTTGTTTTTTTCAGAGGAGCTTTTAAATAACTTTGCCCAGCAGATAGGAGCCTGGAGATTCTGTCTCTATTTCCTCTCAAGTACAAGAAATGACTATGTCATGATGTACAGTTTGACTGTGTTTGAGGTAAGCTGTGGCTGTTGCCTGCTTAGTGCATTTTCTGTCTGGTGCAGTTTTATGTGGCAATTGATTTGATTGGAAAATGTTTGTCTGAAAGGGCAGTCCTAGCAAGTACAGTGCCAAAGGATGCTTTTATTGTGCTCTCCTAGAGAGGCTGTTTAATGGCAAGCTAAGAGTAGGAGAATATGAATCATTGTACACAAATTGAAGAATTCATTTCCTGGCATCTCTCAGTACAAACTACCTCCAGTTTCAGAAGCTGCTTGAGTTTTCTGCACAATGCTTTTAAGAGTCTTATTGCTTTTATAGTATTTTTATGGTCAGAAAGATGTGCATTATTACCTGCCACTCCTGCAGACTGTAATGCTAAGAGGGAAGACAAAGTTTTCTTTATTTTTCTGACATCTCATAGTTGCGGTTGATGCTCTTGAACTACATCCCACAAGTTTATGTGCTAGATGTAGAGGTAAGGTTTCTTTTAGAAGACCGTATCCCACCTATTTATAACAGAAAGAAGTTATGGTTAAAAGCCTAAATATTGATCTGTGTATCTACTGGAAGAAACAGAAGTCTTCTGTGAACAGCTCTGTTTTATCAACTGACTTCTTTGTGACCACTGCAGTGTTTTTCCCTAGCTATAGTCTGGGGTTTGGTCAGTGTCACACCTCACCCTGGTCTGTTTCTGGCCTCTGTGTTGTGTTCCTGGCTGGGTGGGCAGACTGAGCTCTGCTCCTACATCAGAGGGGGTTTGCATCCTTTGCAGTGGCTACATTTTAGATGGATCAAACAACTCTCATTATCAACAGGCTTATCCACATTGTTCGTGATGACTTCATCACTTTAAATGTTAGCTTTATTTATCTGGACTTGATCTGCGAACTGAATCTGATTTGCTTTCCTTTTAAAAGGGGGTAATCATGACAAAGAGTATGGGAGTTGTTCCTTGCTCTAGGAGTGGATGTCACACAGCAGCACCATGAAATAATTAAGCTGATTTTTATGAAGATTAAAACATGTTTGATTACTGAGCCTCTGCTTTCCCTCTGGGAGTGAGGAAGAGTACTGAAAAACTAATTGTACCCATAACTAAGCAGAATAAAGAAATCATTGTCCAAGTGTGAAGTGAGGAACATAAGTCTAGAGCTCAGTGAGAGATTAGGATCTTGCCATTGATAGCTTGAATTGCCAAAGTTAATTACTGGAATGCTGCCCATCCAGCTGATGCTCATAGCAACTTCATCAGTGTTCAACTGTCAGAGTACTGAATGTCAGTAAAACATGTATGTAAACATAGGGATTATTCCCAAAATGTGTTTTCTAGAGTGTCTAGGAAGTTAACAGTGGATCTGGAATAAAAATCCCATGGCCCACTTCCAGATGAACCTTTTTCACTTCTTGCTTTTGGAGAAGAGAACATCTTCCCAAAACCATTTCACAGGTGGAGAAAGCTGCCACTTACAGGTCAGATGAGTAGGACAAAACTCAATGGGCCTTAAAGCATAAATGTTAAAACTGAAACATCTTCCACTTTTACTGGGGCTTGTGAAACTCTTGTTCTGGACTTGCAGCAAGAAACTCTCATTTGGTTTGTTTGTCACTGTTTTTAAGCAATAACTGATGGATCTTCTCTGTGAGAACACCCAGAAAGGAAACTTTTTGAGGAACTTAATGTGTAAAAGTACCTCTGTAGAGTAAGTCTGCACTGTGAATTGGATCTGCTTTGATTGTAAATAATCTTCCATTATCTGCAAGAAACCCCTTTATGGCATCTCCTGCTTATGCGTTGCCCAAGCTATCTGACTGCAGATGGGTACGAATGTTGCCTCAGTAGCAAGTCCCCTCAGTAAGTTACTCTGTGAGGCTCAGCTCCTAATGCTCCAGAGCCCTTAAATGGGATTGTAGCATGGCAGAAAGCAGTTTGCAACTCTGCCTTCTTAAGGATTTTGTCTGGCTTTGAGTGGACTAAAAGCTTTCAGTTAAAGTGGTGCCCTGTCACTGCAAGGCAGTCACTCTGGTGACCGTCAGCTTAAGGAGACCCGGGTGGCATCAGAGTCATCTAAAACTGAGCTTGCTTCCCCCCTTATTTTTTTTCTGCTCCATACAGGACTATGCTTCCCTCTTCTTTCAAGGGGAAGATCTAGGCATCCAGGATTAAAGGACAGTGGAAATAATTTATAGGCATGCCAGACCAGTTCTGCTTGGCCCAAACCCAGTTAAAAGTCGCAACATTGCTGACACTTGTCAGTTAATAGAAATATGATGGTGTTTACCAAGAGCAGCAATTCCTGGGGCACTGAAACCCATCTTGTTTGAAACTCTCCTGTTGGAGGGCTTGTACGCATCTGATACTCTTGTGGTAGGGGTGGGTTTTTGTTAGATCTTGTACTTACATGCAGTGTGGCTTGTAAAGCTCAATGGGTTTTGTTCAGCAGCTTGAGCCGTCACTGTCTTCACTTGCCTGAGTACTCCTTTAGGTAGCAAAGCTTATTCCAAGTTAGTGATGTGGGGTTTGCCCTCCATGAAGCTGCTCTTGTTCTGCCTAGTTTAGTATGCACACATTCTACATGTCGTTAAAGGTATCAGGGCTGGTACTGGGCTGCTGAGCTGTTAAAGCATCTTAAATTTGAGCTCTTTGCCCAGCAGGATAGGTGCTGGAGCTCTAACAAAAGAGAAACATCTGCTTAACCTGCTAATACCCACACATTTCGTTATCTGTAGGTCTGCCCACAGCACTAGTGAAGGTTGAGCTACAACAAATATAGGTGCTGCTCAAGCTTGGTCAGTGTGAGGCCTGGATGGATCGAAAGCTATAACCTTTTCCCTGCCCATGCAGTGTGGCAGGGACAGTCAATCCTGGGATGCAAGATGCAGCTGCTCTGCCTGGTGCTCTGTCCCTGCATTATGTGTCTGGTTCTCTTGACGTTTAACTCAATGAAACAGGTCTAAGATGAGCTCGTTTGAGAGGTCTGTTTCTTTTCCAGAACCTTATCAATAAGATGTGGCTTGGGGTCCCATCTCAAGACAAAATGGAGATCCGCAGCTGCCTGCCCAAGCTTCTTCTGGCTCACCATAAAACTCTGCCTTACTTCATTAGGAACAAGCTCTGCAAAGTCATTGTGGATATTGGCCGGCAAGACTGGCCAATGTTCTACCATGACTTTTTCACTAACATCTTGCAGGTAAGGAGTTTATAAAGAGAAAACTTGTATTAAACTTATATTAATTCATGGAGAGGTGTTATTTTGTTTCCTTGAGTAGTGGCTTGACAGAGGTTAAAAAGATACATGAAAAGCAAAATTACTTCTTAAACTCATCTTCCTTTTTAATTTTGCAGATAAACCATGGCTTACTACATGATGTTTTTCTTATGTTAATGTGTTTTGGCAAAGCAACAAATATCAACTGCAGTTTGAATTTTAACTGTTTCATCATCATAGACTGGTTTGGGTTGGAAGGTACCTAAAAGCTCATGCAGTTCCAACCCTCTGCCATGGGCAGGAACACCTTCCTCTAGACCAGGTTGCCCAAGCCCTGTCCAACCTGGCACTGAACACTGCCAGGGATGGGGCAGACACAGCTTCTCTGGGCAACATGTGCCAGTGCCTCAGCACCCTCACAGGGAAGAATTCAGGAGTAATTATTGAAAATTTAGGGGTTGTGGGTTCTTTAAAGGTAAAAAAGTCAGTAACGCTATGGATACATCACAGGATGATTCTCACAAATGAAGTTTCTGAATGTGGCTGTTGGGGATGTTTCACCTAACAGCCAAAGATACCCTAAAACCTTTGGTGCCTGATCATGTAAAGTCGCAGGTGGAATGTTTTGGGGTGCTTATTAAGAGGGCTCTTGCAGGAAGACCAAGTATGTATTGGAAGATCCTGGTTGAAACAGTGCCTTTAGTTTGAATATTGGTTGTAATTCAGCATCTTCAGAGTGAAGCCTGAGCCTGGTGAGCAGCTTGCTGCCACTGGAGCCTGAAGAGGCTGGTTCAAGCCTTCTCTTTTGGTTTAAGGACCTTGTTTCCATTTCTCTTAAAATTAGTCATAATTGGCATAAAGAGGCTGAGTGTAAACTGAAGTGCTGTGCAGTCTTTTTTCTGCTGACATAGTGAGGTGGTTGAATGCAGCTATGCCCACAGACAAGCCACACTCAGTTATTTAAATAAAGTCCTTGAGTGTCATGAGTTTCTTTAAGAGAAATGGATCTAGTATTAATTTCAGTTTTAAAGATGTGCTAATCTGGCCTACAGAGCCTGTTATTAACTGATGTAATTTCTTTGCCGTCAGCTTTCTGTAGTCATGTAGCACGATGTGTTGCAGTTTTTTCCGGGGTAGTCAGTTTGCCAATGAAACAACTGTCTAAGCTTTTATTTCACCTGGTTATGAGCTGAAATGCTGTCTCGGCTTCTACTTGCTTTGGAGGTTATCTTGAGCGATTGCAGAGCCCAGTTTGGGAATCTGTTTTTCCTTAAGCCTCTCCTTTTTGACTTGGCTGCAGAGGAAAATGATCCTATAAATTAACTTCTGTATCACCTTCCAAAATACTCAGTGAAAGTGGAATTAAAACACTAATACTGACCTCCAAGACCTCCAAATAATGAAGAGTAGCGCAGGAGTAGAATGAGTTGGTTTTGGAGTTGCAGGTGACTCTTGTCTCAAGACTTCAGAGACTATTTGAAGAAATTGCTTCATTCTTTAGCATTAAATTGTATCCTGGTACTGCAAACCTTTTGCTGAACCATTTGAGGGCTGGAGAGAAGTGACTTGGACTGTTGTGTGGTCATTATGCAAACACAGAAGGTTCTACTTGGTTTGAAATTACCGAAGTACCAATCCATGGTATTGCTAAATTTCCTGGTATTGTCAGAAAATACTCTGAGAGAGGACAATTCAGGCTCTTTGCAACTTCTGAACAAGTTGTGTATTTCATTTAATTCTTTAGCTGTCTGCTCCTGTGCCATCGTGCTTCCTTTCTGAAAGCCAGGCTTATATGCATCTAGACCAAGAGCTTTTGGATGTTTTCTTTTCCCTGATGTGTAGCCTTAGCAGTGTTAACTCAGCCTGTCTCTGGCTTGGAGGGTCAGGGAGATTAGGACCCAAGTCAGGCTGTGTTACAGAACTTGTTACTTCAAGGATTAGTTGTAATTGTGATTGGCTTTAGTCTTCTTTTTCCCAGAAGGGGTAGCGCGTAAACCATTTTGAATGTTCCAGGTCAGCAGTGAAGAGCAGTGCTGCCTTTCAGCTGAAAATAAAACTCTGTCCCACCTAAATGTGTCTTTCATAATCACAGTGGCTACCAAGGGCATGAATCCTTTTCTCCAGTCCTCTTCTTGCATGTGGTGGAAGGTCTGTTTTTAGGGGAAATACAGTTTACAGTTTGAGATGTGATGCAGAGGCAAGGAGAGGTTGGATCCCTGAGCTGTGTTCTGGTGTGAGCTGATGTTCGCTGCAGCTTTTTGTCTGCATGGGGAGGGCTGGGCTTTTTAGTAGGAGACTGCTTGGCTGCTGGTGCAGGCTTCTGAGCCCGGCATGCCTGCAGTCCTGTTGTGTGGGGAAACTGCTGGTGCTGAGGCAATTCTGAGAAGTGATGATGTCAGCAGAAGGCGGTAAACAGAAGCAACAGACTGTTCCTGGTAAACATGGTGAAACAGAGAATGTGTACAATGACATTAGGAAAGCTCTCTTGAAACCCCAGGGATTCCCACGGTACTTAACTGTTGCAACGCCATAGATTAATGTCTCAGGAAAACAAATATTTGCAGTTCTCTTCCTTTAACATGCAGCGCTGTAAACTGTGGGAACTGGTTCTCAAGCGGTCTTGAAGCACTTGTAAATGCTATCATCACATGTTGCACTCCTGTTTTCCCCTCAGTTAATTCAGTCTCCTGTGACCACTCCTCTGGGACTGATCATGTTGAAAACTACTTCGGAAGAACTGGCATGTCCAAGGGAAGATCTTAGCGTGGCCCGGAAAGAAGAGCTCCGCAAGCTGCTCCTAGACCAGGTGCAAACAGTGCTTGGGCTCCTTACAGGTATGAGTTACCGCTCTTGAACCCTGAAACAGATCTCCTCCTTCAGGAGCTTTAAGATGCTAGAACATTCTGGGTTCAGTGAAGCAACATGTTGGCAATATAGTGGCTGCTCCTGTAGTTTGAACATTCAACTCTACCTTTAGGCATTTGGGTCAGCTTACTATGAAACAACTCGTGTAGTAGAGCAGCTGTATAGCTACATATATCTCTCTCCTTATTTAGAGGGGTTACGTGTATAAGCACTTGGTGATTTTCTTGGGCTCAATAAGAGAGGACAATGTTCTTGTCAAAACACTGAAGATGTGTTCTACTAAAGTTCTCTTGCAGTCTCTGGTACGTTTGTTGATCTGTCTGTCTCTTAGCAGGCTGTTCTGAAAAATCTCTCTTTGGGCAGGTATTTTGGAGAGCATCTGGGACAAACACAGCGCTACTGCTGCCACTCCACCACCATCCCCGACTTCAGGAGAAAGTGGTAAGGATGGCTATAAAGCTAGAAGATGATATTTCTGTATACTTAAACTTGCAGCATCAGGCACAAATTCCTTTCTTTGCTGTCTAATCTCTTGTAGTAACCCTTTCCTCAAGCTTTTCATAGGACAACAAATTTGTGGTCAGAAAGATAAACCTTACACAAAACAATTTTCACTGCAGGGGATGCCCCACAAAAATGTCACCTTGTTGTAAAGTGTATATATAGCTTCTTGTTATCCTCAGATGGCAAAAAGCTTTCTGAAGTGTCAGTGCAAAATGTTCTGACGTCAGGGATTTGGCTTTGTCCTCTGAATTTCAGCTGTAAGTGCATCAAAAGCTGAAGTGGAGAAATACTGAACGCCTAACTAAAAAAAAAGGGTGGCTAGAACATTGTGTGTGTGTGTATATATATATATACTGAAGGTTTGTTTTCTACCTATTCCTGTTAGTCTTTTGCATGGGTATTTAATTTATTTAAACTCATTTACATATATTTTTATAGTAACCTTAAATAGAGAATTTATTTCTATGTCTGTGTACTTGGCTCACACTTCATTTATACTGTTAAGTCTGAATAGGGGGTGGATGCATTAGGGTCACCTCAGGCTTAATGCTCGTTTTGATGACCACCAGTTTCTCTTGTGCCTTGATGTAACATGGGTTGTTGGTACTTTTGGCTCACCTAAGCATTGTGCAGCAGATTGTGATGTCTTCATTCCTGCTCTTTGGAAAACAAAGTAAGGAAGAATACTAGGATGCAGTGAAATCAGTATGTTGTCTGATCTTAGCTCTGTCTACTTTTAACAAGGAAAAAGAAAGGCTTAGGGTCTGGAACCTGGTTGTGCATAGGGAGAAGATGAAAGGCTTGTGGATCCAGTATTTCCTTCTCCAGGGTCATACTGATACCCAGTTGTGCTTGGTTCTCTTTGTTCTGTGAGTTAACACAGTTGTACCTTTGTCTCTCTTGTCTTTGGGACCTTAAATAGTTAACTGAGAGTTGCAGATCATTTCCTTCTGGCCACACTGTGCTAGTAGCTTAAGACAGCTGCTGTGCTATAAGCTTTTGTTGATGTTTTGGTGAGTGCTAAAACTTTCACGTTTAAGTTTGGGTGGAATTTCAAGTGCTTCTTTCCTGTAGAAGAGCTTAACGCACTTTTATAGTTGTATACAAAACATGCTTAATGGGAAGAAATATTTCTGTGTGTTTAGAGAGGGTGGATGTTGCTGTAGCTTGCAAAAGTTTGAAAGAAATAAAATATTAACAGAAAACCCAAGACTTGCGTTGCTTGGCAAGAGTGAGCATGCTGCAGGAGTGCAGGCTTCACCCACCCTGGCAGCAAGAGCCTCAGTGCTTTTGTAAGGATCGGGGTCTTCCAGGGGAAAAAAGCTGGTTTATATTGGTGTCAGCTGTTGGTAGCCAGTTCCTCAGTGGCCAAAGACTGTGTTGGTACAAACCAGGTGGGGTTGCTTGGTGAGCCCAAGTGTATGCTGCAGATGCTGGTTAACGCAGGTGTATCCAAGGCCATGCCTGCAGGAGGGGGTGCTGAACCATGAACAGCAGCTTCCAGAATTAACTTGGAAAAAACAAACACTGTTTTGGTTCGAGGTGCTGTAACTTAAACTGATGCAACCCAGAAAAATCTGTTTTGTTGTCTAGAGTTGTAATAAAAAGTAAGCAGTGGAACAAATTCTAGGCTGATTGCTGGTGGGAGCCTGTGCGGGGTGTCCTCTCAGCTCCTCAGTGAATCACTGCATGGTGCTTTTGTTGTGGATGAAAACCTGTGCATTTACCTTGTGACTTTACAGTTCTCAAAGTGAAAGCATGCTGCATTTCTGTTCTGGTTATTTCCCTACTCCCTTTTCAGGAAAAACAAACTGTACACAGCATCTTTTCAAGGTAGTTGCTAGTAATGGAGACTACAGTGCAATTCCTTTAGCAGTTCAGGCTTGGTTTCATTGGGTCCTCTTATGCAAACTTGTTTATTTGCAACTTTCTCTTTTTTGTGCTCTGCCTCAGCTGCTCTCTCCATGGTAAAATTGGTTGTGATTCAAGTTCTTGAAGTGCAAAATGAAGAGCACTGCGTGCTTCCCTCTTGTCCACTGCTTGCTCACTTTCTGGTTTCATGAAGAGCTATTTTCATTTCCTTTATTACCCAAATGTCCTTTGGGTGGCTATTTGAGGACAGTTGAAAGATCCACAGTGGAGGAAGAGCACTGGTGAAGTTGCTAATAGGAATTGCTAACATGAAGAACCTATGAGGTTTAAAGACAGATACACAAATGTAGTGGTGAGTGGCAGTCGTAGTGTTGCACATCTGTGGGTCCTTACTTGCAGGCAGAGATGAATGTGTGATTGGAAGGTGAACTCTGGGACAAACATGGGTTTAGTGAAGCTTACATTAAATCCTGCACTGGAGATGTTAATT
>JANRGW010037184.1:0-13687 GCA_024733675.1 Psilopsiagon aymara
AGGTGTCCTGTCTCTGCTTCCTCCCAGCTTCCCCTCCTCCCTGGCAGAGCATGAGGCTCAGAAAGTCCTTGGTCAAACCAAAAAGTTCAAAGCAGTAACTGAAAACACTGGTGTTACCAGCGCTGTTCCAAGGCCAAAAGTCAAAACCACAGCACTGCACCAGCTACCAAGAAGGAGAAAAATGACTGCTCCTGCTGAACCCATGGCACATGGGTTGAAGACAGGCGCTCTATGTAGAGCTGGGCACCATTTACCATATTACTTATGTGGGAAGTCACCTCTTGAAGTGGATCAAGCTACATACTTGAAAAATATAAGAGTCATTATGTTAATTGTTTACGTCAGTGACTACTGAACTTTATTACAATGTTAATGAACCTATCAATTGAAAACAGATGCAATGAAGTACAGAGGTTACAGTATGGTAAGGAGTGCTGATAAAGGACGTGGATAATGAAAACGAATCTCATTCTCTCTCTTTTCCTCTTCATTTTGGAGATGAGGCCACTGTGTGCAAGAAAGGAGTGAAATAGAGGTTTATCTCATGCAGTCAAAAGGTAGGAAAATGATTACTCCCACCACTCTTGAGCATTTTCTCATCTACTGTAGAAGAGAAGCCAACTCTGCCTTGGGCCACATCCTAATGTTGGTTGCTGCTGCCTAGCTGTAGTTGTTATTGCTATTCTCAGAGAGCTATTGGGGGGGGGGGGGGGGAGGAAAAAAAATTGCTCTATTACCTTATTTTCACCAGGAATGTCCCATTCTAAGTGATCTCTTGCTGCATTAATTTTATGAAGAAAAACCTGCGCATTACCAATATTTCTACAGAGAGCTGGAGTTTAAGCACTTACTTCTCCAGGACAAAACCAGCAAAATCCTCATGACAAATGTTTTAACAGCTCCATGTAAGGGGGGTGTACAAGGAACTAAAATGAGGCTGTATGTAGTGTAGATTGGAAAGAATAGGAACTCAGAGGCTTTTTTACCATTATTTGACAACAAATCATGTTTCTGATTCATATTGGCCTTTACTAGCATACGAAATGGCAACTGAAAGTGCATGTGTGGGAGTGTTGAAGTGGGTGTGGAATACCACCCTTTCATTTCCTTACATAAGAAAGCCCCCTTACTGTGATGATGGCAGCATATCATGTTTTAAACCTGAGCAGGAAATAGCAGGAGAGAGTTTAGAAGTTTTTACATTCTTTTGATCATAAGTGTGGGGGGGAATAAAACCCAAAACAATTCAAAACCTCCAAACCACAACCCCTAAACTACAACAAATAGAACTATTTTCAATAAAGAATCGAGAAGAGCGAGTGGCTATATTGCAGGCTTTACAGAATACATATTATATATAATTATCAAATAACATATATGTATATAAACCCATTTGGAAGAAACTAGTAGGAGGGAAAAGGATGGAACACTTTGAATTACAATGCTAAAAGAGTCCAAGCTAGATCCATATAAAGCTACTGAAAATATAGAGTGGATTGCAGGCCACAAATAACACAAAGCAACCCAGCAGCACCCACCATAGAATAACTAAAAATGAGATTCCTTCACTGGCAGAACAAGTTATGATGCAGAAGGTATCAACACCACAACCACTAGCAGTTACAATACACAGTACTTCCAAAACAGAGGCTGTATAAGGAGTATGGGGAAAACTACCTCTCCCTCTCCACTTCTCCAGTGAATTACTGAAATGAGTGATGTGTTCACTCACTAACCATCCTTATCCATTCTCCGCAGGACGCACTGCAGTACCAATGATAATTCACCCCAACTGCCAAGCTGAGAGTTGGCTGCAAGTTTCTCATATGGCAAAAAAAAAACCCACTGCTAACCAAAAAATCCCCAAACCTCAGCAGGCCTACATAGAAGTATGGCACAGTATGAGAAGAAGTGTGTGCCTGTACAATTGCTCCCTGCAAAGCTCCATATAGCTTGAAAAGAGCTGAGTTACACTCACTTGCATGGAGATGGGGCATAGGCTGGAGGTGCGAGTCCATTGCATATATCCTCCTGGCTCTTCTTCCAGAGGTTGCAGCAGATGAGGGTGTGGGGGAGAAGAGGAGCATCAAGGAGGCAGAAAGATGCAACTACTAAGAACAACTAAGATTGTTGAGATCAGTTTTAAATGTCAGAGCTTTCTGCCATTGCAGTTCCAGCCTCAGTAAAGTCAAATGTGTTTTCAAATGAAACCACTGCAAAGAAACATGTTGGGCTGAGCCTCTTATGAAAGAGAATTCAGTAGGCATTGCACCCCCGGACTTCACTGGACTCATGAAAATCCCGGCCTAAAATTTTTGCTTTAGAAGTGTAATGGAGATTATTTACAAATTATTAAGAATGAAGTTAAGTGAATTTGAGAGAGAAACTCTTGAGAAATCAACACTGGTTACATTGCTTTGGTAGGAAGAGATCAAACGAGTCATTACCAGATTAAACATACTTTTCATTCTTTGGAAGCTTTGCTTGATCACATGGCTCAGGTAGTTAAAAACTAGCCCCTTTGAGTTTCCCACTTTGCTGTACAGATAGAAGCAATTCCAAATACAGTGGGGCATTATAGTTTTGTAAGCTACTGGATTTCTTTTAAAGCTTTCTCAGTAAAATATTACCTGTGAAAGAGAAAAACAAACTAAACATTACTGAGCATTTTAATACTTACAACAATACTTACAACAACAAGAAACCACACCAAACATAAACAAAACCTCTACCACTATTTAAGACTGCAAATTCGGTTACTTGAATTAAATGTTACTGTCTCACATTTAAAATTTCTTCTACTTTAAAACCATAAAGTATCACTACTCAAAAAGAAAACCAAAACTACTTATAATAGATGAAGTAAGAGAAATGGACAGAAAGGAAAAGCAAGATCTGGCTACCAATGCTGCTTCTAGCAGACAAACTTGTGTGAAGAACAAACTTACGATTTAGCATCTGTATTAAGGGCTGAACCACAGAGATCCTAAATACTGCCATCATCTTTGGCTTACTTAATGATTAGCATAGCTGGGAACACGGACAGAAAGACTGAAGGAATGGTAATGGCTATTGGCACTAAACAAGACAGCTTGCTACATTTTCTGCTGTTGTTGCTTTAAGTCCTTTGGCATCAAAGTGCTAGAAGGTACTTCTAAATTTATTTCTTTCCAAGTTCATACCTTGTTCATCCTGAAGTCATAAGCTGTAAATCACATCACTTGCTAAAATTCTTTGACGTTTAGGGAATGACAAATCATAGAATGGTTTGGGGTAGAAGGGACCTTGAAGATCATCTAGGTCCAACCCCAACCATGGGCAGGGACACCTTCCACTAGAGCAGGTCACCCAAAGTGCCGTTCAACCTGGCCTTGAACACTGCCAGGCATGGGGCATCCACAAATGCTCTAGGACTTTGATATAATTGCCCTTACTTTTATAATAGCATGGCAGCACCAGAGAGATGGGCTCAGCATTCAGTTTAAAACAATTACAATGCAACAGAATCAAGAACTCATTTTCTAGATGTGTTCCAACTGGGGTTAGTTGTTTCTATGCTTGTCACATATGATTAGTGCTGAATGCATTTTAAACTGCTGACAGTGGAATTCTGGGAAATTTCTTTTTCTTGTACATCATTTGTTAACCTCAGCTAATATTCTAAAGAAGAAACTCAAGTCAGTTTCATTTTAACATAGAACCTGTTCCAGCAGTCTGTTAAATTATATGTTTACATTTCAAGTAAAAGCCCAATTACTGAAGTTTATTCACCTATTTCAGTTCAACTCTAGCAAAAACTGTTGCTGATAATAGCTCATGATACTGATAAAATATGGTTTGGCTTTACACCAACATAAGATGAATCTGCTGTTACTGAAGTCCCACAATATGTACTGCAGCTTGACTGTGAAAATTCCTGTTTAATAAGTCTTTTAGCCTGTAAATCAGCAGCTCGTTTCTCCACATTTCTGCATGCTTACCATTAGCTCAGTAATAAAGTGTCCTCAGAAATGGATTAATGCTTTGGAATGCTTACAGGGATGCAACACTATCACATAACTGTGCACATACCGAGCATTAAACACAGTAATACGTACTTACAAGAAGTTCTGCTCTAGCACAGTCAGTCCTTGCAGGGTCATCAGAAGGCATTTTACTTGCACACACAGGCTTACTTAGCTTTACACATGTGGTATGTAAAGTGAAAAAAAAAAAAGATGATTTATCTGCAGAAGAATATATGGAAGTCTTGAAAGGTTACAGACCCAAGTTGCTACCCATCTGTTCCCCAACTAAGCATGGTTTTCACTACTCTGTCCCTTGCACACTTCATTCCTTTGAAGACCGCAAATTCGTCACACAAAGGGTCAAATAGTATGTTCTTTGTTCACTAGGGAGAGAAGCAGAGAAATTAACTTCACTTAATTTGGAATTTTCAGCTTAGAAGATGACTTCCAGTTTTCATTGTATACATCATCTGATCCTAAAATTCATACTGTCTCTGGAAGCTTCAGAACTCACTCTTGGGGGTGGCTGCCACAATATTTGTCTTATATTTTAGTCCAGAGACCAACAGAAGTTATTTCTCTAATGCACTAAGACTCTCTGCTCTCTTTTGAGTTTTATATTGAAGAGGCAATAAAGTGATTTGTTGTCTGGTTAGCTTCCTTGATTCTGTCATTGTTTGCACTGGTTGCTTCCAAAGACACAACATATTTTTAACTTGCAAACTCTGTCTAAGCTGCATTACCTCACAAAGGGGCCAGATAAAGTGTCCACGTAGACTATTGCTGTGATTCTTTTGGCACACAGCTATTTGTAAACTACTGTAATTTTACTGTGTGCTGGAACCACAGTTCAGTCTGTGAACAAAGACTTGCTTTCACTTACTTCACATTCTGAACTAGAAGCCTACTCCCCAGCAGACTGTTGTTTAAGAGTTGATTTTCCTTAATCTTGGTATTGCAGAGGTGTTTACAGCCTTGCTTTGTGTAGAGCACAGTGATTAGAAAAACAGGGTTCTGATCTCAGCTAGCTTGTCTAGATGCTAATGATACAAAATATGCAAACAAATATGATACAAACTAATGTGAGATAGGATAGTCTGCGTGTACACTGTTGGTGGGTTTTGGTTTTGTTTTATTTTTAATCATGTCTGAGATCCTACCATGTTACTATTTCTCGGTAATGAGATTAAAAGAAGATCAGATGATGAGAGAACTGATACTAAGGAAACTTGACTAATCATTTGTGACCACACTGGGATTTCACAGAGAAGGGGAGAGAGGGTAAGCAAAACCAGAAGAAAAACAATCTGACAGAGAGGGTGGGAAATGAGGGAACAATTAATGATTTCACATATGCCAACCCTTCCCTTCTGGCTGCTTCATTTCTTGATGTTTTTTCAGGCTCTGATTAAAGCTGTTGCTTCTTCAGTGGGTACTGATAAGATTTCCTTCACTGGTGTGTTTACTTACATAGATTCTTTAGTGCCAACTTAGAGCACTGCCTTTCTCTTCAGCAGTACCTCCCCTTCCCTGCTTTCTAAGTATGCTCTCTTCTTCGCCTTTTTTTTTGATGCCTGTCCTTTACTTGACCATCAACTGCCACCCCTTAAGAACTTAATTATATTTCTGTTGCAGAAGCCTGTTTTCTCTCTGAACCATGATTATGTTACTACATAGTCTGCAAGCTTCTTGTCACTAGATCACCATTAGCTGAAGTAGTAGCAAGGATAAACCACCTGCAGGTCAAGGAGGTCAACTACATCTTCCACGTCCATTTCCATTACTTCACCGGAGCAGAGAGCCCTAACAGCTTTAAGGTAATTTTTTGCTCTGCATGACATTCCTAGAGTGCTGTTTGTGTGCTGAGATTTCTGTACTCCCTATTGTACTGGCCTAATTTTGTCTTCATTCTCCACTATCCCTTGTTTATTTTCTTAAAACTTGTGAATTGGAAGCTTTTGACTCCAGCCCCTAACTTCCTTAAGCCAATTTTAAACCAAACATCTGCGGATCAGTTGTAAAATATTAATAAATATTTGAATATGGCACATAGAGATAGTGTACTGCTAGAGATTAACAAACATAACTACACTCAGTTCTTACAATAAATGTCTCTGCCGCATCTCCTCTCCTCCCCAGTGCATACATCTGATATGGTATATAACCACTCAAAGCTTTGCCCCCATACAGAGAAACTGGCAAGAGAAAGGGAAACTAATTGCTCCATCTATCAAGCTTCCTCTAGCCCAAAGCTGTGTACAGTTCCACAGGGGATCTTCACTGTAAGCACATTTTGTGCTGCAGAATGTGTGCTAGTTTATGTCCTGTTTTCATTCCTACAGATGAAAGTTTACCTCCTAAACAATGATGGTTAGAGATTTTGTAATCTCTTGATTTGACAGGCTGTATAAGGAGTTGTGTTCTTTGAGCAACACAAATCATAACTGGCTTGAAATCTACAAGAGGCACATTGACCTTCTTGAGTCTTGCTGTTACTGTACACAGTGTCGGTACGCATACCAGTAGGATTACCTTTGGAGAGTTTATTAGGAAAAATCCAGTTGTTTATTGATTTACTTACAGAGAAAAATACAGCTAGTACATTACTTCCAGTGGAGTTCCTGGCCTTTATGCTATCACTTCTGAAATCATGAAGAGATTAGACCTTACTGATGCCTAGTTGCTTACCATCTCCACTACCTTTACACCATTTGGTGTAGGCATTTCCAACAGCACCAATCAATAGCAATATCACATTTCAGAGTGTGTGGTACTCCATCTTACTTTCTTCCACTGTTATATTCAGCTCACGCTTTTGATGAATTCTGTATCCTGGTAGATTAATAGCTTCCTTTACTAACACAGGAGTTCTGCTGGTTTTATTGTCAGCTTTACAGGTCCAGCAAATATATGCTGAAGACTTGCTTCTTCCTTGTTCTTCATTAGAGCAAAAAAAATACCAAAAGAAAAATGAGAGCTGGAAGGATAATTACTTATTTTCAGCCAGCAGCAACTCCATAAGGTTATGCAGTTGTCAATGAAAATATAGTTTGGGCTACATATGTTTTATTATTGACAATGAACCAGAATGAAGAAATATCTTGGCTTTCAACTCTGAGACCAAGTTCAAGCTTAACACTTAACAGAAAACCTTATTATTACTATTTTATAAGATTAATCACATCTGACGTGAGTTACAGAGAAGCAGATAGTAGTTTATAATGTTTTCCAACATGCACTAATCACTCTTTAAAAAGCATCCTGCACTTCAGATGTTAAGATTTAAACCCTCCAAGAATCAAATCTCATTTGTCTGTCTTACTTAACCAGTCTTGTAACAGGTAAGAGAACACAACAGATATAGTATAACCTGAACGGGTTAATTGCCAAGCTTGTAACATTAATACATATTGATATACTTGCTCATCACTTCTTTCACATAAGATATGCAATGGCATACCATTTGGGCTTAAATATTTCATGCCCAATGCATGTATGAGTTTAGTGGGGTTTCTTTTCTGTGTCCCTTTTTTAAAACGTGTGTGTGGAAAGCTCCGTCAATTCAGCAAGAATCATGGTGACATATTTTCCTGTGCCTCACACAGCAGACTATGGAAACAGAATGAGAGGAACACATGTCAGGGATGGATCCTGTGTTGTTCCAAGGACAGGGGGGATGAAATCTCTCTAAGTTCAGCTAAGTTATAAGGTTTTGACTTGAAAATACAAGTGCCACATGGAGACCCCTCCCCAGCATCTTAGTTTCTGACAGTGGTGTAGGTTTACACTTGATGATTAAGTCCAGGTTCCTTGTAATGCCTAGCACATAGTTCTTCAGCCTAGAAAGTGTATCCCTAACTCAAGAGGCAAAGTTGGACATTCCTAGTGATGCTACCATTGGTCTAGGCAGGCGCTGAAAGAAGGGGCAGCCTGTCAGTTTTTCCTAAACTGTCAAAGACTGTCTTTCTGTGGACATTCAGGAAGAGGAGGAAAGCGACTTTCAGTTTTAAGGTAGGAGGCCAGAAAGCATTTTGAAGAGGAATCAAATGCAACAGTCAAGGAAAGGTCTGCAAGACCCTGGAAGCTATTAATAAAATCTTCACAAGAAGAGTAGTTGTACAGCACTAGAACAAGTTATCAAAAGAGACTGCAGGATCTCCATGCCTGGGGAGGTTTTAAGGGCTCCTGAACCAGCTAACCTATCCTTCCTTAACTGTAGCAGATACCCACCATCATTGTAGGTTTGCTAGAACATCATCCACAGTGCTGGCTTTCTGCCTTTAGGGTCCCCCCCCAATAATAATGCCTTTTGGGCAGCAGGCAAAAACACAGACTATATCACAGTTCCCTAGGTGGGAGGCAAGACAAGGCTGCCTGAACTGCACTACTTAAAGTAGTTTGCTGTATTGCTGGATTTTTTTTTTTTCCTGGCTATATCCAACCTTGTTTTGTTACCCAGCTGGTTTAGCCATTGCTTGAATATTATTAATTGCTCTTGGCTGTACAGGACTCATGTTCTACATCTTTATTTTTTCCCGTAACTCGATGGCCTTATCAGTAAATATGCTTCCCTGTGGAACAGCTATATTTAGTTAATATTGGATTTGGCCTTGAGGCCTTTTAGCTGGGCCCTCAAAAGTAGCTTGTAATCAGTTACGTGGATGGAAAGGAATAAAGGACTCCCAGGGCTCACAAGAATAGGAAATGGCTCTACAAGTGTAGGACAGATAGAATCCCTAAGGGGATAAAGATAGCTAACTATAGAAACCAACTGTTTAAAATGAATGGCATGATGACAGTAGGTAACATGAAGATAGGTGAAGGGGTTCTGGAGAACAACATAGCTGACCTTTGTTTGGGTTATATCTATTAAATAGGAAAGTGGTGTTGCAGGCAGCCTGTAAGAAAGCAGGGTTCACTGCTTCATACAGGAGGAGAAAAGTGGGATTTCTGCTTTGTAAATAGTAGCTGCTGAGTTAGGAGGAGAGAACAGCTCTTTCCCCAGCACAGCAAGTATATTGCTTGCTTTCTGGAGATAAGACTTGTCTCCAGCTAGGAATTCCCCTTAGTAACAGCCCCAGATCCTCACAGCTTCCAACATGTTAACTGGGGCATTTACAGGGTACATTAGTGAGCTGTTATGAAAAGTTAGTTTAAAATTACTTCATTAGCAGCATAGAACAATTCTGTTGGAAAACCAGAAGCCATGCTCCTACCCTCGGACCACACTCTTACTTGTCCTGCTTCCCCCATGCTTCTTGTGCCACACCATTGTTATTGGGAAAGGACGCTGCTGCGAGTCTCCAATCTCAGCAGGACCAGCATGGAAAACACCTAACATATGCATGGGCATCTTCTCTAGCACTTGCTATAGGAACTCTCTTCCATGCTCATACAACAGTTCTCATGAACCTTTGGTGAACTTCGCTATCTTTAAAAACCTGCCTGTCAAATTTGGCTGAAAGTGGACATGTCCAAAGCTGTCAGGGGAAAACGGGACTATAATCCTAGAAAACTTGCTTATTTTAGGTCCTTAACTTTGCATTCTAATAAAGCTTTCAAAAGCTGTAGTAGAGATTATGTTCCTTCTGCACACCTGTTAGATATACTGAAAGTATTTGGCAAATGTTTGTTTTCTCTCAGTCTGATTTCCCCATGCAAGAACTCAAAAGTATGTCGCATGACAAGAAACCCAAATTCTCTGCAAAAGCCATTTTTACCTGGTTTCCTTTTACGCTTTTGCTAACACTCTGCTAAGTTTTCTCTGAACTATCATTATTAAGACACTTTCAGTAATAACAGTATATAGTTCAAACATTTTCCTTAACTCCCACCCATGTCTCAGAAGAAAAACCCTCCTGATCCCCCATGAAGTCGGAATATATACCTAGACAGATGGGAACAAGAAATATTACAGCTGGTTTGTACTTATGCTGAAGATAAAGCTATACTTTCAAAGCAACCAGCATCATCAAACTCTTCAAGTAATTTTGTGGTTAAATACCCTCTGTTTTGTATGCTGTCATGAGCACAAACACAGTTTATCCTGGGTCTCAGGATATGACATCAATCAGAGAGAATTGCTTTTCCAGAGCAGTAGTCTGGCTATTGAGCCTTGCAATTTTGCACTGGTCATTGCCAGTCTATCTGTGAGCTTTTACATGCTCTTTATCATCTTGACTCATTAGAAAAACCCACTTGACACTGATGCAGTTTAGCTCATGAAGATTTGCAGCATTCACACTTCATGCCTAGCATGGCCTTAGGAAGAGCTTTGGGATTTCACCAAAGAAGGGGAGGAAGCCTAAAAGCACCCAAAATGAAAGCTGAAAAGACTTATTTCAGCAGCAAACACAGAAGAGTTGAGGTTGTTTCCCGAGTGGCTTCCCTTGCTTTTGACCAGTGCTGAAGAAGTGCAGCTTTCAGCTAAAAGGCAGAGGCTGCAGCATCCACTGCTCCTCATGGAGACAGTCTGATGTGCTCCAACACAGTCTACCTGTGGTCAGAGCTGAGCTGTTTGACTTATTTGAGGCCAGAACATAGGCAGTTGGCAAACACTGCTGCTGCAGGGCAGTGATTTGTAGCTGAGGCTGGAACCATGAGTACATGAGCCATGCTTAACCCTTTATGTGGTTTATGTGTCTCAGGTGAGAAATGCTGTGTCCCAAGTGCCAGGCATTCACGTGCAGTCAGGCTCCAGTCTAACTGCTCACTCCAGCCAGCAGTGAGCAGTTCAGAGGCTTGTCAGGATTAAGCAGTTCTTCACTCATTCCTCATCATGCACACACACTTGCGTCCTCAAGGTCGGAGCTCAGCACGGTGCACAGTTAGTTAATGGACCTGGGAACTACTGAGACCTACAGATTAGCCTGGCTTTAAACAAGCTAGGCAAGTCATGCAACAGTGATGGAAAGCTTACGCCTGGCCCAGATATACAAGTAGTTACTGTCCTGTGTCACCCAACACTTTGAACATGGTTCTGTAGTTGGTTTATTCTGGCTTCCATAATTAGAAAATATGCAACATATTAAGATGGTGAAGAGCAAGGAAAAGAAATATATAAAATCTTGCGGTCTTTATTGTTTTCCAGTGAGTTTGTCTGATTTTGCAGCATGAAAAAGCCTAGTCAATAAAGTAATTTAGCTATGCAGCATGATATGGCTTGTTAGATGTTCCCAGTGGTGAAGGTGCTGTGTGGCTATCTGTATCTGCTAAAGGAGAATTGACTTTCATTAAGTGTGGATAGCCATAAGCCTTATACCCATTGTTTACTCAACATTTGCTCCAGGCAATTTAATGCATCTGTGGAACACCTGGCACACATTTCAAAGACAACTTTTCACCTGAGCTGTGTCTAACAACCTCAAATGAAGAAAATGGTTCAAAAGGAAAGAAATAAACATGTAGTTTTCAGGAGGATGTTATAAAAATGTATGTGTAGCACTGTAGACAACTTATACAAGATCTGTTGTTTGATCTACCCAACAGTTTACCTGTGCTTCAGAATACTCAGCAAACAGGTAGAACTCCTGCAAATGCTAAGTTTAGTTTCTGCTTACAGAAGCATTTTGTCATGGAGTTATTGTTTATAAATCTTCTGTTCTTCTTTCTTTCAAATTCCTCCTTGCCAATGAAAGTTTTCTGAAACTGACAGTAAGCCACATGTGAGAGCTTGTTTTGTTTTGCCATGCCTGAGACCTTGAGATTAATTGCTTAATGCTGGGTATGGGCAAACATAAACCACAGAAACCTGGCAACAACATTTGAGTCACTAATGCTCTTTTTCAAGCGATGCATTACTGCCAAGTAGCCTCAAAATTAGCACAGATTAAAAAGGAATCATAAATCAAAGCTAACATTTAGGGAAGTGCACTGACATTTCTTGTTGCATAATGGATCAAAACTAGAGCAGTTCTGGCTGAACTGTGCTGAAGCTTACTGTGAATAAGCAACGCTCATCAATGGAAATATCCAGGGGAGACAAGACTATGGCAGTACCTAAGAGTTTGTGAGATTAAAGTTCAGCATGGTATGTATGGCTCTGCTGTAAAACACACAAGCTACTTCATGCACATGTAATTCTAGGATTTAGCTGAAAGGGAAAGCAGGTGAAGCAATTCTCTAGCAAGTTTGCAGGGTTAGACTTTTACACATAAAGGGTTGTAACAGCTTTATAAAAGAAGTGCACAGCTTCATAAAAGAAGTGCCTAAGTAAAGGAGGGAAGAAATCTATAGATTTTAATCAAAATTGAAATATTTGTCTTGAGTATGACAGAAGTCTGACAGAGAATATAGTTAGGTTTTCCCAGTTTTCCTAGTCCTTTCATTACAATCAACCAAATTACATTTGAAGTCAATTATAATAGCACAGTAATCCCTGTCCTCTAAAAGATGTTGCCAACCTGAACCATATTTTCTTTCTGGCTTACTGGGGGTTCATTGTGCACAGCCAGAACCCACACTTTGAATTTGCTTCATTTTAGTCACGGTGGCACCATTTTCCTCTTTAACTCTGTTACCCAGGAGGCAGCTGTCTACTGTTTTCTTTTGAAGAAAATCCGAAACTGCACAGCAGTATATGAAACTATGCCTCCTCACACTGCACAGTCCATACCTTTTGCAGGTATGTCCATGCCTGACAACACCCGTTTTATCCTTGCTCTTTAAACATGCTCTTTCTGTGCAATATCATAGAATGGTTTGGGTTGGAAAAGTTTGCCTCCCCCCATACCCTCAGATATTTCCTGCCTTTTTTTTTTTTGTCAGGTTTTGATGATAGGAACATGTATAATCCCATTCATCCACCAATTTCTTTCAGATTTCCCTATGCCTTTCAGAGGCAGCTGCCCAATCAGCAGCAGCATCACCACCAGGCAAACTCCCTGTGTGCTGTTCCCATCTGTGATGGCATTAGCACTGACTGGAGCACAGCAGGACAATTTGCAAGGCGTTGCACACTGACTGCTAAAGCTTCATATGTGATTATTACTCAGTAATCTTCCACCATCACTGAAAGTGATTCCCTTCCCTGAAGGCCTTACAAAGTGCACAACGCTCCCACTTCTCAAGCCTGCTGCCCTTCCTGACTCCAAAGTGCAGGCTGATTCAGGTCGGTGATTTCCAGATCTATATTTTTTCAGCATGACTTTTTCGCCTTTTAGGTCATGGCACTACTTTCACTTCCAGGGATTTTGTTGGCATGAAGATACATTCCTGATGTTTGCTATCAGCATTCTTTCAGCAGCTGCCCTACCATGCACTGCTTTGTTCCAGGGTAGGCTTACCAACACACTGCACTCGGATATTACCTTCTCATGTAAGTGCTGTCCATCATTCACATTTCGGAATGCATATTCCCTATAGTACATATCCTGATGTGAGGTCTGCTTAGTGTTTCTGAGCTTGCTTGTTCAGTTTGGTGAGCTATTTATTCTGTCTGATATGGAGGAGTCAGAGCAATATGAGTGGTGTCCCTCAGGGATCAGTGTTGGGAATGGTCTTTTTCAACATTTTTGTTGGTGACATTGACAGTGGGATTGAGTGCACCCTCAGCAAGTTTGCCGATGACACCAAGCTGTGTGCTTCGGTTGATACGTTGGAAGAAAGGAATGTCATCCAGAGGGACCTTGACATGCTTGTGAGGTGGGCTGATGCCAACCTGATGAAGTTTAACCATGACA
>JANRGW010037184.1:14141-30138 GCA_024733675.1 Psilopsiagon aymara
GAAGTTTAGATTGGATATGAGGAAGAAGTTCTTTACTGTGAGGGTGGTGAGACACTGGAATGGGTTGCCCAGGGAAGTTATGAATGCTCCATCCCCGGCAGTGTTCAAGGCCAGGTTGGATAGAGCCTTGGGTGGCATGGTTTAGTGGGAGGTGTCCCTGCCCATGGCAGGGAGGCTGGAACTAGATGATCTTAAGGCCCTTTCCAATCCTAACTATTATATGATTCTATGATTCTGTAATGACCAACAAGATGCACACAGTGTCCCCAGCACCAAGGCAAGACAGAGGATCTCCTACAGAAGCTTTTGAAGGAAGTGAAGGATTTTGGCAGACTTCCACTGTTCAGACCAATGAGAACCGTTTCACACATCTGACTAAGAACAAATAGCCCATGAAGACCTACACAAAGCAACAGAAAACCTATACACAATCTGTTGTTATCTGTCAGATGGCTAAACATGAACAACGTAGGAAAAAAATAGAAGAACCAGATTCCACATTCTTCTATTTCTGGGAGGCATCCCATGAGGTATTACAAAAAAATCCACTACAGGTATCAACATACCTTCAAATATCTAAGGAGGATGCTGCCTGGTTCATCTGACCAGTATCCTGTAACTGTTCACAAGGAGAAACAGGGTGACCACCTCAACTATTGTAACTTGCACACCTTATTTTAGGGACAGTCATGTCTGATAGAACTTTAAGTTGCTCCAAGGCACAGCTTTCAATTTCTCCTTTCAACCAAAGGAGAATATTAGTCTCAGAATTTAGTCTTGGGGACCAGGAAAAGGGAAGCTTTCAAATTGACTTTGATAATATTTTTTCTAAAGCTAAACAGACTCACAATGAGCAGAAAGGTACAACAAAAATGAAGTATAAGTCATAGCGGATTTTACAAGCTGCATAATCACCCAGTGAAACTAACCCTATGTGTGTTTTATACACTTGCAATGTATATTTTGAGCGTGTTGTTTGTATGAAGTTGTGCTGTTATTCAGTCATTAAGAACAACCGTATCAACATTAGATAGGAGCCTTCACATATTACAAGTTTTTAATCAAAAGATACTTCGACGCTTCTTGATTCTCAGATTCTGAAGGAGATCTGACTTTGACATTCTGTTTACAGAACAAACCTATTGCATTAAATATACAACAAAGAACAGTGCAAATACCATAACAGTCATTGGCCTGAACTAGTCAAGCACTGAGTCTTCAATTGGATTTCTGAAAGAAAAATTATGGTACTTGCACACACACACCTATTAAAAGGATAATGATGCTGAAGAAATTAAAGGAACTACACATGACGCCTCCAGCTGTTGTATAGCTCTCTTGCAGTCTGCTTTAAAAAACCATAGACTGCATCCACCTTTTTCCAGATGCAGCGAAATACCTTCCCTTTGAGACTGTGCCAATCCAAGCAGCAGACTTAGTCATAGACCATAATGGCTTAAAATTTTGAAGAGCTCCAAGATGAGAGCACCAAGCTCATGTTTGGGCTGGAACTGTGGCCCTAGTTGTTTTAAGAAAAAGGACATCCTACAGCTTAACTCGGTTCTTACATAATGCTGTAAAACAGTTCTGGAAGTCTCCCCCTTAATCATCTAGCAAAAAGTGCTTCTTATTTCAGACTTATGGGGCACAGCTGGGCAGAACGAGAGAGTTATGCCAGCTGAGAGTGCTTAATGAGGGCAGGGCTGCTGCTCTTCATCAGGGAAAAGCTTTTAAATAACAAGTCCCCTTCTGCTGTGAGCTGAACCTGAAATGTTATCTCCCCACCCCTCCCTCTGTGGCAGTCAGCTCATAACATTACAAGGAAAATAAAAAATAGAGCAACTTCAAAGTGGTTTCTGCCTTTCTTTTTTTAATACATATATATTTAAATTAAGACATCAACTTTTGCAGCTGTTTTAAGAGGACCAATCCCAACAATGCCTTTTAGGGTCATTTTACATTTCATTTTTTTTCTGGAGATACGCAATTGGGAAGCATAGCACTCAGATTTTCAAGACATCCCTTTTCCTGTAATGATTAGAGTCAAAATAACAGTTTAAACCCTTCCTTCCCAAGGAAAGGTTTAAAACCTCTGCACCACAAACGTACAATCTTCTGAGACACAAACAGAAGCCAGATGCTCCTGGAGCCTGTCTGTTGTTTCTGGAGGTGGGTCAACTGGACACTGCATTAGTTCTGTTTCCAGTTAGCTAATATTTTTAGGGTAGTCTCACCTCTGCCTAGTATTTTCTGAGAAGAACATGCAGCTGCAGTAACAGCTTATTATTAAAGTCTCCCAAAGCCCCTCAAACCTGGACAGAAAAAATATATTAGATTGAGTTCTGTCCTATGTAATCATTCAGTTTATTACAAACCATCTTTCATGCTTCATCTCTACATTAGTAATATAGCAAGCAAATAAAGTAATTCTTTACAAGTTCTGCTTATAGCTAATAGTTTTTCACTGAACTCAAAGACCAATCCTTAAATTACACCTGCTTGTGCATAGGAATAAGACTGCTTCAAAACACAAGATAGAGCAAGGGCCCAAACCCGTCATTACAGCCGAGTACAGTTTGTATGACTGTGGGGAGTCTCATTACACCACTAGTGAGGTTTGACACAACTGACCTTCTGAAAGAAAAGGCAGACAATGAATCAAATGAAGTAGAAGAGATTCTCTCTAACAGGCTTAAAACTTTAACAGCAAAAACCAAACTGCTGTCCTCAAACTGCAACTTACGTACAACACAGAGCCCATACTTTGTCTCTAGCACACTGCAGAAGAACTCAGCATAATCTTTTCCTCAGCCATTGCTCAAAAGAGAACAGGAATTCAAACACACTTACCTGAATATCCGTGGGCTATGCAGATACTTGCACAGGCTGGATCCCCTTTATACGGCAGGCCTTCCAGTGCTCCCTGTTCCCAACATTCAAGTCAAGTAGAACTGTTTATGCTACTACACTGATAAAAATCACCTCAGAGGGCCCCAGAGCTGCCCTCATAGCTCATAAATTATACAGCTTTACTCTGCTTGGCACAGGCTTGAACCCTGCTATAATTTAGGCTAAAAGACAACACAAAATTTCTGCCTTTTTTGGAGCCCTTCGGCAGTTTGCTGCTGAACCACAAGTTCTGGTCAGGCCTCTGCAGGTGCTCTTAATTAAGAGAGAATCCACGTAAGGAACTGGCCTTAAAGATACAAGTCTTTTAAGTGCAAGCCTTCAAAACCTAGCCATATCGCACTGGCATCTGCACTGAGTGATGCTTACAAAGAGCACAGATAAAGCAGCATTTAAGCACAACTGCTGTTTCCCTTTGCAAGCAAAAGATCATGAAATAGCATTGACTTATCTCATCCTAAATGTGAGCGCCTAGTTGATTCACCTTCCTGACTTTGACCTGCTTTAACACTTCTATTTAAGAAGTACTTCTGCGCTTAGAAGAGCCGGAGTAGTGTATAAAAACTAGCACAGGCACTTCTTGCAGAGTTTGATTATCTTTGGGAACAAATAAGCTCTTATTCACGTTTGCAAGAGAAGACTGAATGACTTGAAAAGTAAGAACTTCAGAGAGCCAGTGTGAAATCATGCACAGAAATAAATATACAGCCTGGATGATCATTAATGGCATATAGCCTGTAAGGGTGCATGGAAATAACATTCTTCGTTTTGAAAGAATCAGAGGAAAAAAAGACACATACAATTAAACCACACAGTGCCAGGAAGTATAGTAGGCTCTTTCTCAATGCTGGATAAAATGAGACAGGCTTACACAAGTATTGCCATTGACACACTTTGAGGGCTGGAGCAACTCTTCTACAAAGAAAGGCTGAGAGAGTTGGGGTTGTTTAGCCCGGAAAAGAGAAGGCTCTGGGGACACCTTGTTGCAGCCTTTCAGTTCTTAAAAGAGGCTGTAAGAAAAATGGGGAGAGACTTTTTAGCAGGGTCTATTGTGATGGAACAAGGAGTAATGGTTATAAACTAAGAGGGGAGATTCAGGCTGGATGTGAGGAAGAAATTCTTTACAATCAGGGTTGTAAAATACTGGCACAAGTTGCCCAGAGAAGTGGTGGATACACTATTGCTAGAGACATTCAAGCCATGCTGGATGTGGTTCTGAGCAACCTAGTCTAGTTAGAGATGTCCCTGCGCATTGCAGGGGGGTTGGACTAGATGAGCTTTGAAGACCCCTTCCAACCCAACTATTCTATGGTTCTGTGATTCTATGATTTTACTCCCGGAGCATCCCTGAAAGTTAATATTAGGATGACTTTGTTGTCCCTAAGTATTGGACTGTGACATCTAAATTGCAATTTGTGAGGCACAAAGGAAGAGGGAATATCAATGCTAATTTAGATGTTATTCTGAAACATGTCCTGTAATAGCCCTCACCCTCTGCCAACGTTTATAGATAGCCTAAGAACACTAGCCCCTGCATTTGGGCTGCTCATCAAGACGTCTAAAGTATGTGGATAACTTTATAAAATCCACATCTGAGCTGTGAGGAAATGTGGATCCCTTGAAAAAGTCCAAAATAAAGTTATACGATTTCTCTAGCACAGATCAACAGACCTAAACATGAACTGAAGTCACAGGGGAAGCCTTCCCAGAGAGAATCTCTGGGTTAGACTTTGATCTGATTGATCTTATGCTAATCTAAATTAATTTTAATTAATCTATATTAATAAATTAGTTTATTTAATAAAAAATAATTTAAGAAGGGTGATTTTATAATGTCTCAGTAGTCCCACACATATTTGGCTATTCTCAAAACTACTTAGGCTACACTTTGATTGATGACAGGAACCAAACACGAGTCTGCATATCCTTGATACTGGATGTACAGCAGCTGTTTTTCAGGACCTCAATTCCGTATTGCTCTAACAGCAGCCTGAACTGAAGCTGCACAAAACTCTCATCTGCCCCGTAGCACACAATGCCAAGCTCTTCTCCAGGAAGGGGCATTTTCCCATCCTGATACTGGCCAGTGGCTGTTGTAAGAGAGACTGCATGGACTATATGATAAGCAGCATACTCATCAAACTATACTGCAATAGGTCTGAGGATGACCAATTTGTCCCCTATACATTTCACTATTATAGTAATATTTTCCTTCAGCATTTGTTGGTTCTGAGGGCTTCTAAATAGTTGCAAACTTTCTTCACCATCTTTTATTCCAGAAACCTACAGGTTATATATGCCCAGTAGGACATAAATGTTGATTTTGTAAATTTGTAATGAAACACTGCATGAAAAGGATTGCTGGGAGACACTGATTTAGAATGTCACATTTGTGCCATTTCCTCCTAACTTGATATGAAAAATTACCAATCAAATTCTGTATTCAGTCAGATTCTTGTAAGCAGAACTTTTCTGGCTTTATACAGGTATAATCCAGTCTACTTGAACTGGGTTCAAGGCACTACTGTGGAAAATTAAATAGTATTTGGTCGTATTAGTTCAGCTGCTTCAACTTGCCCATAGCCCATCATTCAGAGAACAGATAAGATGCTATTGTAGTTTAACTCCAGAGGTCAACTGAGCACCACAGAGACATTTGCTCACTTCCCCCCAGTGGGATGAAGAAGGGAATCAGAGGATAAAAGTGAGAAAACTGGTGGGTTGAGATAAGGACAGATTAATAGGTGAATTCATTCACCACTTCCCATCAGTAGGCAGGTGTTCAGCCATCTCCAGGCAAGCAGGGCTCCAGTACACATTAACAGTTACTTGGGAAGAAAAATGCCATCACTCCAAACATCCCCGCATTCCTTGTTCTTCCCCAGCTCTATATGCTGAGCATGACACCATACAGTATGGGATATCCCTTTGGTCAGTGGGGTTCAGCTATCTCAGCTGTGTCCTCTTGCAACAGCCTGCTCACTTGTGGTGCGAAGTGAGGAGTAGAAAAGACTTTGACTATGTGTAATCATTGTTCAGCAGTAATGAAAATATCCCTATGTTATCAACTCTGCTTTCAGTACAAATCCAAACCACAGCCCCATGCTAGTTACTATGAAGAAAGTTAACTCCTTCCCAGCCAAACCCAGCACAAATACCTGCTACAGCCTTTACATACCTCTAGGTGGAATTGATCTGGGGAGGGTCAGGAGAGAAGATGGCTAAATAGGTACAATGAATATAGTGTTCCAGTCCACCTTTAGGGCTACTCTGAGGCTTCCACAGCTCTGAGAAGATGGTAGGATTACTTATGACATCTACAATGTCTTTTCATCGTCGGCTTTCTGAATCTGAAATTACTCTTGTGGCAGTTGTATAACTCTCATCTGTCCCATCCTAACTATGAAGAAATCTATCTTACACAAAGTCAATGACAGGTTAAGCTAAACATCTAAAAAAAGTGATTGCATTTATCACCGGATTCTGACTGCTCAGAGTATAAAAAAGGCAGAATTGACTAAAATGGTTATAAAAGAGTAAAATGTTTCTTACCTCATCTGGCCTTAAACTGATCTCTTTTCTGAAAAGTCAGTTCTTAGTGCAAAAGTGTTCTGAATGCCATTCTGGGAAATCCTTATTTACACTCTGCATTATGTAATTCTAACAATACTGTAGTCTATGTTTTACAAAAAGATACCTGAGTTTTTTAAGAGTCATCATATGCACATTAAAATCAGAGAGAAACCTAATGAGCAGCACACGTGTCTCACCAGAAAGAAAGAATGCCTAAATGCACCGAGGACAATAGTGAACAGAACATTTCTAAGCCCACTGAATTCAGAGGTGCCCTGAATGGGGCATGGCTGGCTTAGTGTTGGTCGGTGTCACCAGCTGAATTAGGAACCTATATTTGGCAGTGGGACTCCTTCCCACTACCTCTTCTGGAAGTGTAGTTTTAGCTCTGAATGTCTAGAAAGTCCTCAGAATCACCTCAACAACTAATGCCAAATTGCCATTAATTTCTGCAAAGTTCTAAGATGAGAAGCAGAAATGGAAAATAAGATTCTTGGTTGAGATAAACTGATTTATAATTAAAAAAATCCATATCTGGCAAAGCAAAAGTGGTAATAATATGAAAAGTAAATAAGCATAGGAGATAATATAAAGATGCCGAGTTGGGCAGGAAATTATTTCTAACATGAACTGAGTCATTTTTTTATAGTCCTCATTTGACTGAAATGGATGGATGCATTTAAATTGCTGTTTAGGTACTCATTCATTGCTGTTGAGAGCATATTAGTTTAAATGCAGAGTTCATTTAATTCTGGCTATTTCAGTAATTGTGCTAATGAACAAGGTGTACCCTCAACCATTTGCTTTTGGAGGAATAGATGCTCATTTGTGAAATAAAATGGCTTTCTTTTTGTAATTTCATAGGGGCATACAAAAAAAAAAAAAAAAAGAGAAGTGCTGATCCTGTGCAGGCTCAATTGAAAAGCTGGATGCCATGAAAGTTTAAATTAAAGACAAGACAGTTTCTCGTGCACTATGTGACTTCCATAAACTAAGACCCTGGTTAATATCCATGCATCTTAATTCTCAGCAATAAATGTTACAAAAGAAGCAAGTTAATTATTGTTTGCTTAACTAGTTAATCATGTTGTTATAAATATTTTAGAGAGTTTCCTTTTTGCCACTGGTAAATTCTTGTTACAGAAAAATTATTTTACTACCAATTACTTATAAATAGTTTTGATCAGAGCCTTCATATTTTCCGTGAGTGTTTCTACTTTGAATTGCAGTACAATGAATAATTATGACTTTAATCCTTTATATAAACAATTATTTAATTCACTACAAAATAGATGAGGAAGCTAGCTAGGATCTTTTTAGGATCTTCTGTAATACAACCCAAACTTAAAGAACTCTTTAAATCTGCTAACTTATAATATTGTACAGGTCAATTTCATCCGTTCTCAAAGGGCCTGTTTCAAACTTGGAAACTAATGCCAATCTGTTTCTTCATCATTTCTTAATAAATCACAGCATGATCAGTGAGTTCTGAGAGACATTTCTGTTTTCTGCATCCTCTGTAGAGAGTGCACTGGAAGCCAGTTTGATTTTTAATTTGGGGCATGAGATGACAAGTTAATGCAGAGGACGAAACCATAGAAATGAAACTTAACTGGTGTATGAAAAAGGTGGGAGTGGGTTTAGAAGTGTGGTAGTTTTGTAAAAGAACTACTATTTAACGGCAGTGGTGCTGATGTGCTTACTGACTAACTTGAACACTGGCAGAGTATCTAATGTGGCTGCCTCTCGAAGTCAGAGATGACGAATGAGAGAAAGGCCCTTTGAAAACTGTTCTATCAGATTTCTGACTGATAAAATGATATGTATATCTCTGAAAGAGGATGCTGTGTTTATAATTGTAATAAAGGTGCTTTCAGTTTTGTAAAAGAGAAGAAAAATGTTCTATTAGTTAGGGCTTTGCCTAGTGATGCAGAAAATACCGGTTTAGATATTCTCTTTTTAGCACTGACACACACTTTAAAGGTAGTAACCCAGCAAATTATTTACTACTTGTGTTAATATCCCAGCTGTAAAATATGTTTAGTGATGCAGGCAAAGCAGCAAAATGCCACAGTATCTATTTTTTGATGATGATGATGATGGAAAGAAGCAGGAACAGAAAGAAGCAAGAATTGTGATATGCAAGCAAAAACTCAAGAAAGTATGTAGCAGGGGACAGTAACGTGGAAAAGGACAAACAATTGGCAAAAAGGATATGAAGAAAGAGAAATATGAAGCAAAAACCAATAAGAAGCAGATGGGGAAACAGACAGATAAATAAAGTAATTTGATTCAGATACTAATTTACAGTAGAAGTATGAAGCCTCATTAAATTCACAATGATAATGCATAGGAATACTCTCACAAAACTTGTTTTGGCCAGATGCCTATGTTACTGAGTCCCATAAAACTCTGTTATGTCTCCATTTTAAGGTGAAAAGGGCTCACCTAATCTGACTTCCATATGCAATGCACTTCAACCAGCTTTCATTGTATTGAGCACAGTAACTGCATAGAAGGAAATACCTGTGATTTTTTAAAAATCTATTTCAAAAGTCTATGTTTTCCCCATGTTCTCTGTACTGTTTTAGGATATCCAAACCTTCAATTTATTGAATGCACTAAGTATAGGCTCTTCTTTTATGCGGGCAGAGACCAGTCAATGTGTTCTTAGAAGAGCTGCCAAGAACTAAACTGCCTTTGAGAATGACTTGCTACAGTTTTCATTCTAAGCTCAAAACTTTTGTAAATGTTATTTTCCTCATTTAACACAAGTGTTCAGTGATAACCTGTAGATCCAATTACAAAGTATTACTCAGAGGTTTTCAGTTTTCTTAATTTCTTTATGACCAACAAAAATGTTCCCTTAAGAATGTGAAATACCTTTTAATTTATGAATTAATTTGAAGAGATGCCAATATTCCTCTTGCTACTCATGCGTTAAATTAGTACTTTTCAGTTCATAGACTTTACCAGTGAGCCTCAAGATCTTTTCCCTTCCCTGCACATAAGAGGACTTCCTACCTTCCTTTCAGTCCTAAATAGAGGAGTGAAGTCATTGCCAGTGTTTAGGCTCTAGGCAGTTTTTGGCCTCAAGTTTTTTTCTCACAGTTCTTTCCTCCCCCCACTGAAGACGCAGTGATTATACCCGTGATCTGCTGACGTGTCCGTGCCTGTGCATGTAGGAACCTCTCCTTGTCAGTAGGGCTCTGCCTGGGCGCTAAGTACAGGAGTGTTGATTACAGTGTGAGTTGGGTCTGAACTCAGTGCCACGGGGCTGTGTTTCTTCTCCTGCATAACCATCTGAAACAAAGGCTGTCCTGCCATCCATAGATTTTTATGGTTATTTAATCCCTAGATTTACTAAAGCCCAAAGAGGAGAACTCACCAGCACCTAACAGTACTGTGTTCCTCAATTTACTTCTGTACATAAAGCCAAGTTTCGAGATTTGAAAATGAGCCTTCTTCCCACGATTTTACTTCCTGTTTGGTAAATGGTGCTTTTATTCCTTTTGCTACTTCAGCAGCAGAAGCCAGGGTAGCTCTTTTCTCATAGTTTGCTTGGAAAATCTTATTAAATTGTCCCCACAAAATTAAATTTACTTCGGTTAAAGTTAAGCAAGCCAATGAACTACTTGTCACTAGACATTCAGGTTTTGTCATGTTTGCATATACAGCAGTGGCTCTGGTATTCCGATTTGTCATATTATAGGCCAGTTGGGGTTAAGAGTATGTTTTATTAATTGAATTCTACTCCAGTTTGGTGGATCATAATAAAAGGGAAAAATCCTCATAGGCATCTAAGAAGAACAAATATATTACTCATCTGCTTATGTTCCACTGAGGATGATGAACATTCTGAACTAGAAAGATCAAATAGGGGGCTACAAATCATGCAAACCATCCAAATTTTATTAAAATCTCACAAGGTAAGAGCGGATCCACGTGCTCCACTGAATTCCAAAGGGCATGCATTAAATGTTCAATAGATATTCAATTCAGAGCATTTTCCTGTATAAAAATGGCTCTTTTGTTTGTGAAATTTATCCTCTATTAGGTGAGTCTTTATAATCTACACTCTAGTGCCTGAAACCTGTGTTGGGACTTGCATTCATCCTCATATCCAAAATGAGGTAATGAGAAAACAGCTAATGTGCTTAGTCCATTAAAGAACTAACACAGAAAGTCTTGGAACACAAATTTTTGTAATTAGCATGTTTGCTGACAAAAGCTATTTGTCTGTTGATGGCAAGCTGCATCCTTATTATATTTTATACACAGATGAGACTGTATGTAAGTACCTTTGGAGCTGAAACATATCTGATACCAAGCAACTTTCCTTATCCATTGGAAAATGCCTAATGGACATGATTGAAGAGAAATTGCTTGGGTATGGATACCAACCTTCAAGGTTAAATCTCAACTCCAAGGATAATTTATACTGTTTTTTATGAGACTATGCTGTATGCTGTTGCTTTTATTGCAGGGTAATGTGATGGAGCACAATGCTTCTGCTGAAGTGGAGACATCCCTTAAGTGTCTACTGTATCCATTAGGCTCTGAAAATTGCAAATCGCTGACTACATGAATTACACTGGAACAGTTTAGCATGTGTGTAGAGTTTTCACTATCAAAAAGCTCTAGTGATTCCACATTAGAAAGTAATTTTCAATATGGCTTACTGGGAATTTAGGCACATAAACAGATACTCAGCAGTGATATTTAATGTAGTTTACTGAATAGGTTTACAGATTAGGGACATAATTTTCAGAGCTTTGTCAGGTTTTGTCTGAGCACACTGATTATATGCCTGGAAATTTGACTTTTCCCTATGTGTTTTATTTTCCTCTCTTCTCCATTTGGATGATAAAAGGTAAATGCAAAGGTAGGATTGTGCTGATGCAGTGGAAACATACTTCAGTGTAGTTTATAGTCAGAACCCCTGCAAGAAATAATGTTTATGAGATCATCTTGTCTTGCTGCAGATGTTTTACATTAAACTTCTTGCTACACAGTCTGCACAAAATACATGAACAGATACTATGATGTTTTGTACAGAAAATTGATATGGAATAGCAGCTGATGTAAAATTACAATGAGCAATTTAAGTGCAGACATGGCAATATCTAGTTGTTTCCACTTAAGTGTTTATGAGCAGAATAGTAACTGAACACAACATGGACCTGCTCCATAACTAGGTCCACTGGGTACCCTAAGAGTATATAAATATAAATAGCAACATATGGGTATGGATTCATTTCTGTGCTACTCTAAACAGTTTTGGAACATCTTTCTTCTGATAGAAGTCAAACAACCAAACACAGCAAGTATATGGTAGTGTACAAAGTTGTCTCAGCCAGCGAATGCAGGGCAGAATGTTTCTGATCCACTTGATGTCTCCTGACTTCAGTGCTCAGTGAGGAAGGCTATATGACTGACAAGGCACAGTGGCACTGTTGGGGATGTGACCTGTGGGGAACTGCCTGTCATGTCACATTGGAGGTTTTTGTCTGGGTTTTGGCATCCAGAATTTGGCCTTAGATAATTACTCAGCTCTGCTTTGGAAACTTGTGTCTTTTTTCTCTCGCATAAGCAGATTTCCTGTTTCCTTTTCCCAAATCTGCTTTCCTTTGGCTTTGGTTTTATTTTTAGTGCTTTTAAGTAAAATTTGGCACTTGAAGTTCATCTTTTTAATAACTGGAAATACTTCTCTGGTTAATAAAGGCCACAGCTAAGGTTCTAGGATTGCATATCATTATAAACTGCTCTACCAATTTCCTTATAAATAATTCCCAGCAGGTTCCTCTTCTAGTGTTTGTCATGCTAACATGTTTTCAATTCAGAACGACAGACAAATGTTATCAGGACTCATTGAAGCAAATGCAGGAAAAGATCATTTAACATAATACTGATAATGCTGATAAAAGCAGTAGGTTACAGAAGTTTCTTGTCTGAGTTATGCAAATTACTCAAGTTTCTATATTTATGACATTTTCTTTTGAATTATAAAGTTTGATGTGTTAATTTTATGGGCAAACAGATTTGGGGTTCTTGTGGGGTTTTTTTCCAATTAATTTTTTCGATATATCATTTTTTCAGCCTGATTATGAACTAACAGTAATTTTACACATAGCTTTTAATAACAAAAGAGAGAATTGTGAAGAGATCTGAACATTAAAGACAAAATATACCACTGAAACTGAGTAATACTGTGGTGATTTGTAAAGCTTGATGCAAGCACAAACTAACAATAGGGTCTTCACCTAAGATTCATAATATGGGCAGAGAGTTTGATAACACAGCATCTTCATTTCAATGACTAATATCCAGTCTCATCAGTGACTAGTCTTATCCAAAAGAGGTCTAGTCATTGATGTCAGTGGATACTTGGTCAGACTTTAAAGTGAATGCATACACATTCTATTATAAAATCTTGAGGTTCCTTTAATTTTTGTAGAAATACCTCAATGACCAACATTGTTAATTCTTCTTTTTGGGGGGAGGGAAACAGGGTAGGGCAGCAGGAGGAGAAGTAACAGATTAAAGTATAACTAGTGGAGGAAATGGATTTCCATCATAGGAAACATTTCAAAGTTTCTACATCCCTTTGAACATAAACTGCTGTAAAAAGATAAGATTTGGACTTTCTGTGTCTGAAATGCAATTCTGAAAATGCCCTCAAACTTGAAATAGCTCATTTAAGAAACTGTAATGCTTCTTTTTGACTTTGAGACTGTTTTAATAGAAAGTGTATTTCAACTTTTCATTTTACTCCACTAAATCCTATTAACTGGTCTGTATCAAAAGAGATGGAAGTACACACTTGGAATAGCCCTTAATAGCTTTTCGTATGAATAGCAACTAGTGCTATCACATTGTATTTAAGCTGATGCAGAGAAACATAGACATCTACACAACAGGAAGAAATTATTTTCATGTTTGTGAAATGTCTTATCTCTAGGAGTCGTAAAACAGGCAATTGACACTGCTTCTTCCCCTCATCAGACATGACACCTCCCATGAAGCAGACTGAAAAAGGGTGTGCATATTATGGGGAGGGATGTAGAAGCTGCTCTTTCATGGAAAGATTTATGCTGACAGAGCTCACTTAGATACCTTTGAAGAAAAGCAGCTGGAAAAACAAGGTCTATGGATGAATTCTTGAGTTTCTTCCAGAGACAAAGTGACCCAGATTTATAATCTCTGCATTCCTATGGTGGCATGAAAATGCATAAGTGTGTCCCAGCAGTAAATTCCATTCACAGCTTTACATATTTTTTCCCTATATTCAGACTCACAGGTGATACTGTTAAACAGGCACAAACCTCTGATCTTTCCCAGAGTCTAAATATTCCTAACTGTAAATCCTAGGAATGATGCAGAATTTGCACTGAATGGGTTCTGCAAATCAAAAAATCTTGAGCCTCTTCTTTAATGAATTTTCAAGCTGTTATCTTCCCTTCTTATTTGCACATTATCCTTTTTGATTGTCCTTCTGATTGCCTACAAAAAATTCAAATTCAGAACAGGTATTTTCAGTCTCATCCAGCCTAAGATGTTCCCCTATTAACAGCTATGCAAAACATTAATTACTAAATTGAACTTGCAAACATTCAAAAAATGGTTTCCTTCTCTCTTTGAAAGCATTTCATTCACGGTTCAAATCCATTCATTAAAAGCACTGAAGTGTCTCAGGATACCTGCATTTCCTCCCTGCAACTGACACAGTAAACCTTATGCTCTCTTCTTTTTCCTGATCTGCAAGGCAGACAAGCTGTGGATTCTCTGCAGCCCTCTGCGATTAGAAGGCAGCATGAGGAAGAAGCTGCAGAAGGAACACATGTGCAACTAGGAGGAGGGAAGACTGTTTTGGGGATAAAAAAATTAATTGCTGGATGTTGTGGGTGTGTGGAAAATTAGGTCACCCTAATATTTCAGGCTATTTTAAGACCAGACAACTATCCACAAACCAGTAGTGCCATAAGGCCTATAGAGTTTTGATGTCCAGATGTCACCAACATCTGGACAAGTGGGAGAGCTCACAGGATGTATGAGCTCAACGAGGAGAAGCTCAGCAAGGTTTTTGCTGGATATCCTACCTTATGAGCACTTCACTGTGTGCGTTGATCATAAAATCTCATACAGCTGATTTCCAAGGCCAAGTGAGTCAGACAGTATCCTTTACTCCTTAAACCACAAGCAGAGCCTCTCCCTGCCTCTCTCCAATGGAAATTCTTCTCCAGGAAGTGTCTGATGTAAATCATGCCAAGGCACTGCCAGGTTGACTTGCTTCCTCAACTTTTAGCATTTCTCTGGATTTGACTTTTTTCCTTATAATGGCAATTACTTTGGCCAAGCAAAACATCTATCCTGCTTGTTCTCACTGAAATGTAGAAATGACCACTACTGTATCTTCCTGGATTGTTTTCTCCTTTTGTAGCTTAGGGGGAGACACAAAATAGGACTAGTTTATTTTGTTTGAGATCCATGAATGTCCTTGACTTTGAGGCAGGCTGATGGCACGTCTGCTACATTCAGAAAAGGTACCTCAAAGAGCAGAAACATTCTACAGAACAAGCAGTGCAGCATTGCAGAAAATCCAGGTGGGATGTTTAACAAACCTTACAGATTTATGAGGTAGGGGAATTACATTATGAGTGTGGACTGGGTTTTAACACAATCATTCATGGGGATAAGAGAAGCAGGACTTGCTCTGTAAGTCTGTAATTGTTGAAATTAATAACTGTGGCTCATCACTCTCTGCAGTACTCCACCAATTTACTGTGCTCTTTTATCTCAATTACTTTCTGTGTGTGTCTTACATTTCTCTATTAAACTTCAGTAATTGTAACACTATGGTAATAACATTGACATATAGAGTATTATATGATGTGCTATTTTACATTATTCTGACTGCCTTATTTATATTATAATTATTAGTGTCTATATAAATATGATTCATTGAACTAATAAGGTTTTCAGACAACTTCCATAGCTCATTGATTTTCTTCTCTTATGCATGAATTTACCTTGCACTGCTAGTTGGATTTCCCTTCACTTTTAATGCAGGCATTTGTAGAATAAAGGCCTTCCACTTCAGCCTCAAAGTAATGATACTTAATACCTCATTCTAGCTTGATTCCATTAAGATGACAAAGCAGATGGGAAGTACCAAAGTTATATTTTCTCAACTAATCTGTTCTTTTGTTCAAAAGTACTTCCAAAAAGCACCCATTCTCACTAATCCCTGCAGAAGTGATGGCCAAAACAGGGCTTTTTGAATTCAAGCGAGTTAGCACTCTGAAATCTTGTGTAGATTTTGTGTATTTCATTAGCTATGCAGTTCTCCTCAGAGAGGAATTTGGGTATGTAGTGGTTTAAGCCCAGCCTGTCACTCATGCAGCAGCTCTCTCACTCCCCCCCATTCCTTCCCCCCCCCTCTCCTGGGGGGATGGGGAGGGGAATGGAAAAAATGTAACCCCCATGGATTGAGATAAAAGCAGTTCAGGAACGAAGG
>JANRGW010037185.1:0-28526 GCA_024733675.1 Psilopsiagon aymara
GGAAAGGAAAGGAAAGGAAAGGAAAGGAAAGGAAAGGAAAGGAAAGGAAAGGAAAGGAAAGGAAAGGAAAGGAAAATAAGAAATAAAAGAAAATAAAACAAATCCCTACTCTATCTAGAACTAGAGCAATGCAGAGGCTTAGTTTTGTTACAGAAAAAATGTGAAATTTCTAGGGATTGAAGAAACTTGGCTTGAACCATATTTTCAGATTTCTAAGGATCTCAACAAATAAATGAATCTCCAAGTCACATAAAAAAAAATATCAAAGTTAATGTCTTCTCCGACACTGTAAACAGGATGCATTATTGTTTGGAAAGAATTGAAATACTTCAGTTCAAATTGATAAAGGTGTTTTTTATTTATTTTTTTACAGAAGAAGTAATGTACCAGGAAGGTCACTTATGGTAAACTCAAAGATACTGGATATGTGAGATCTGAACGCCGACTTTTCACATCTGTCTGGAAGTTTTGTGAATGGTTTAGATCACAGGCTGAAACCTAAATCTACATTTTTAGCAATAATAAATAAAGAATATCTTTCTTGGCCTTAAAAACAATTATTAAGATCAGTAGTTCCTTGTAAAATTGACCTAGCATGACTTCATTTCCCTGTTTAGCCCAGCCATGAAAATGTGCTGCATATATGTCTACTTGTGTACAGGTCTGTGCTTGTAGCTGTCAGACTCCTATTTCCAAATCTGGGAGATCATTAGTCACTTTTACCCAAAACTGTTCATGGAGAGGCATTTGAAAGTTTCGATACATACTTGCTCCTTTTCAGGCCAACTATTTCCATTAATTTCCTCAGCAAAAGGAATAATGGAGAGTATCTCCACTCATTCCAATATTAGAGAGCCCACAGAATGACAATTGAGATATATACCTTAAATAAATGTGGTTACAACCAGAATGTGAATTAATCCTTCAACCCAAAAGAAGCAAATCGGTTCAATGTATGTTAGACGTACCTTGACATTAAAAGGGATTTGAAGATGGTGTCTTAATGGTTTGGTGCTGTAAGTTCTCTAGCATTTGCAAGTGCTCAACATTTCATGGTATTTGGATGCTTTGTCTGGATTTTCTTGTGAAAATGAAGAAGACACTTAAAAATGTAATATAATCCATGTCTATTGTCTTTTGCATAACAGATAACTTTCTATTACTTCTGGTTAATTAAGAATCAAGTCTACATCTTATCTCCACACCCAGTTTTGGTAAGTGCATCAAAATGGCTATGACAGATGAGCAAGCATGTATGATGGTGATAGTAAATTTTCCAGGTTAATCTCTTTCCATCATGAGCCATGATCAGCATTTTATCATTTCAGTTCCAAAATGACTTACAAGCATGGTAACATGTAACTGACTGATGTCACTCTCAGATTTATTGGTTGTCCCCTGCTTCCTCTGCCTAGCATTAAAATTTTCCTTTCAACCTTTGAAGCCAGGCAGAGTCGTTCATTACCTTTCAGATGCCACACCAGTTTAATCACATTGATAGAGGGCTATGCAATCAAAGTGACAGTTCAATGATGATTTGCATCATGCCTGACTCATTACTTTGTGAAGGATTTGGCATGCCAATCAATGAAAAATGATGTGCAGTCCCTTGAAAAATGACAGTAATATATTTTCCACCAATTGGCAAGAGAAGTCCTTGACAGACTTACAAGTTAGGGCCAAAGCCAAATATTATTTGGCATGTTTCTCACTTTCCTGCCATTTTATAAATCCTGTGGGTATTTATCAAAGCAGCAACTTCTTTTCTTTAATGTTAAAATCCTAATACCCTTCAGGATTTCCTTTTGTCTTCCAGGAAAGCCCTTGAATGTACAGATGCTCCATGTGTTCAAGTTGAATTCTATTATGACATCAAATACTTCTAAATGAACATTGTCAGTTGATAACATCCTAATAATGTTAATAACATCCTGTGACAGTATTGATAACATCTTTCAATAGCAGTCCTTGTCTAGTTCCCAGAGCAATTACATTTACCCTTCTGCAGAAAGCTTTGCTCAACTCCTTGACGCTTCCTTAGGAAGATGTTGAATGGAGCTTTCATGGTGTATCTGCGTTCAGGAACAACTTGCAATGGACCAGCAAAATGGTCTGCACATTTCTTTAATTCATGTTTCATTGTGAGTTAGGGAGGAGTGTTCAGTTGGGATTTAAGAGAAAACACAGCTTTATTATAACTTTGAGGACATGGAAAGTAATAGACATTTTACCGAACATCCCAACCTCTGTGAGAGCAGTAAGCACTCCGGAGATCCATCATGCAGATCTTGTTTAAACATAGGATTTATGCATGAGTGCTAATTTGGATTTAGCCTTCTGTTCCTCTGAGCCTGGACGATTTTGAAAACTCAGTAAGCTGTTTTACGTAGCCTTCAAACCCCAAACTAAGAGACCATGTGAGCTGCCAGAGAAAGGAGGATGTGTCTGCTGTTAATTTTAGGATGGGTAAAATGCCTTCTTAAAGGTCAGTCTTTGTCCATTAACTTTAGAGACATCCAACGTGATGAGGTTAAACTGTTATTCCATATTTATTCTTTTAAGCTGGCACTAGATACAAGTACAAATGCTTCCTCTGCTTCTCCTATAGTATCCCTAACCCTTTACTTTTCTTTTTGTAAGGACAGTTCAGTCTTGGCAGTGCAAATATTTCTGAGGCTGTGCTTATCCGGAAACTAATTTAAAAAAAATCAGAAAAAATTAAGAAGGAAATATTTTCTGAAGTTGTAACATGTTTTTCAGATGGACAAGTGTTCTGCCTGAAGTGTTTTTTACCTCAATAAATACTCAAGGTAATGTAATTTATAACACAATTCATTGTGGTGTTGGATCAGGAAAAACAGATAATACTATACTAATGTTGAAGAGAAATTTATGTTTAGATGACACAGGTGGGTACACATGGTGAGATCGGTTTTCCTGAGAATTCCTTTCTCTCATGTTTAAATATGAATATTCTTTTAGTATTGGTACACCTAGTGTTTATTTATATATATGATGAGTCTAAACCAGAAAACTATATTCTGTCATCTATATAGCAAAATGATCTGAAAATCTATTACTGGAAAACTCCTTGTGTACTTGTATATACAGTCAGCAAAAGGAGCTACATGCACTCTAAATATGGTATTTACTAGCATCTCTTACTGTTAAAGCAGTGAGATATTATTCCATACTTGTATGCACTTCCTGTCATTGGTTCACAAGACTGCTTTTGAGATGTAGTATTTTTACGACGTTGCTCTGCAGTGATGATTTTAAAATAAATACTTTCAGGCAGCTCTACAGAACAAGCGAGTAAGGGAAAAACATGCTTTTCTCAATTGGAGACAGTAATTGCCACATTACTTTCCAATGTATCTAACAGAAAACAGTCTGAGTTATGCATTTTAGGCTTAGTATATACATTGATAAATACTATTAAGGAGAAAATCTGCAATAATATTTCTAAATAAACTGGAAAAGTGAAAAAGTTTTAAAATTCCAGCCATTTGAACACAATGAAATGGTCAAAAAGAACGAACATTTACATGCGTATTAATATTTTTATCCAAAACATGTGCATCTGATTTTAAATCTATTTTGTAAGAAGAAATACAGAGTTTCAAACATAAAACTTTACCAGCCCACAGTGGGATTTTCTTTTTTCCTTTTTCTTTTCTTTTTTTAGTTTTCCAAGTTAGATAGAGAGTCCTGGTCTCACAGGCAACACAGAACCAACCATGTGTAACACAGTTATAAAAATGCACATGCAACTCTAATGTTGACAGTTCTGATTCAAACACTCACTTTACCTGATTCAAGTCTAGACTCTGAATTTCCATTTTCCACATTCCAAATAACTGCAGGGTTAGTAGGAATTTTAGGTGCTTAAGCTTCTCATATGCTGTGGTTTGTTTCTTTCCATACAAAAAAAAAAAAAAAAATAAAAAAAAATCAAGACAGCTTGTATTTTCCTGTTAAAAATGTTGAAAATATCTTTAGGGCAAAAAGCTGTTTCTTACCTAACTCTTGATATTGATTTATTCAAATATATAGGTCCATTCTGCAAGAGTTCAACTTGATATCATTGGAGATAAATAATACTGCAAAGAGCTTATGGTATAAACAAGCCAGATGAATGGAAAAAGAAAAATATTATCCCTACATAATAAATAGGAGATTGAAAACAAGCAGCTTGCCTAAGGAATTCTGGCTCAGTGCTGAACTTGAACTTTTTTATCCAGAATCCTGGTTCAATGTCTCCAACATAAAACTGTCAGACCTTGTACAAAGCCTGTAACCCTTGTTTTGATATACAGTTCAAGCAGATTTTTTTTAAGAAAAAATAAAATCAATCTATTCTACTCAGCCTGTCACTATTGTATTATACAGCTGAATTCTGATTTTGCATATTGTATACATCCCATTGACACTGATCCAACTTGAACACTTTTGTTATCTATCCTCTTTACCAGATGATCATAACTTAGTATAGGAATCAGAGGCAATATTTATTAGACGAATTATAACATTCATTAAATATGTCCAACTTCCCCAGATTTGGAAAAGTTCTGCATTTTACATGCCTGACATGTAGCCATAATCCTATCTTCATGTCTTGATGTGTATTTATTGCTCAGGCATCACAGAGGACCTATGCACACATTCAACAGAAAGCAGGAAAAAAAAAAAAGTAAATTAATTCTTTGCATAGTCCAATATGTATTCAGAGATTTATCACCTGCCTTCATATTTTTGGATATGTTTGCCAGTACTTTTCCAAGGTCTGAAAAAGAAAAGCATTGGCAGCAATGAAGTACTCAAGGACAGAATGTGACCGTATTCCCCTATTAGAGAATATGGAGAGTTATTGTAAAATGTTTCATATGCTTGGCCAGAATATTTTTGTATTGCCTTGCATAAGCTCCCTTTGTTTCTCCTCTGTGAAAGGGCATCGACAAGCCAGAATCCTCTTAATCCAGTGCTTTAGAATTCCAGTGTTTGTGCAGTTGCTTCATTTTATACAAAGGAAAATAAATGGCAACAAATGAATTACAAGGTTGTAAATCAATTGAGTGCTTCTGCTAATATCCATCTCAGGGACACGGCAGAACAGCAATGTTAACAGAAAGTGGATGAAAATGCAGGATATTTGCTACTAATAATTTGCATTTTCCATCATCAGTCAGAGAAATGTTTGGACTGTGGTGCTGTGTCAGCATAACTATTTGATGTTTGTATTTGAGAGTCATTATCACAAGGGTGATGTTATTCATATAGAGAATGAATGAAATTTGAATGTTCCTGGAGCCTTTAAACGATACAAAACCTGAGCTAGTTTACTTTTACTTTTTCCCCTGAAACACAGAAGCTTTGAAACTTCCAAAAGAAAGAGGAATTTTAACCTTTCTAGGCTATGAATGAAACCCAAACTTTATTGCTTATTATTAGGTCTTCTCTGACTATGAATTACTACAGGTACTTCTGTGCCAGGTGTTTCCCAACTCACAGAAGCACATCCAGAGTTTAAGCTATTAAAAAGATGCATTATAACCATCTAAGTGAATAAATGTATCTACAAACTCTCTCTTTAGCTGTAGCTGACTTCAGTTACAGTTTACATACAGGGAGACATGCCTAAGATGCATGTGTGGTTATTTTATCTGAGTCTAAGTTTCCTTGGATTGGGTTGCAGTGGCAAAAATAGAACTTGAAAAAAAGGATACGATTATTAACATACAAGTAGAAAAAGAACACCAAACCACACCAGATGGAAAAAACAAAGAACAGAATGGCCTCATTACCTCATAGGAAATAAAACTGGAAATATGGATCTCTTGCCCTTCCAAAGCAAGCAGGGAAGATACTGCTGCCGAGAGAAGCTGTGGCTACACCATCCTTGGCAGTGTTCAAGGCCAGGCTGGACAGGGTTTGGAGCAACCTGCTCTAATAGAAGGTGTCCCTGCCTGTGGCGGAAGGGTTGGAACTGCGTGAGCCCTATGTTCCCTTCCAAACCAAACTATTCTGTTGTTCCAAGATTCTAAATCTCTTCCCGAGCTGGTCTCACAGGACATTGATCTGGCATGTGGAAGAAACTCAGGATCTCAGATTGTCTTTGGTGTCTTTGAGCTACTGACTTCATGGTTCTTCATGAGGTATCTTATTCCTGAGTTGTGCAAACATTCAGTCAGATCTCTCACCTGATTGACATTTCAGGTATGTGTGCAAGCTGGACAGCTTCAGTGAGAGAAATTGATTCTTGGCTGTATCTTAAACCCTATCTTGCCTAGTAAACCACTATCTTGATATCCCACTGCAGTTATTGTGATCACTGTTTTCTGCAACTGACCCTTCAGGTTAGAAAGGCACAGACAGAAAGAGAGGTTGTGATATGGGTATTAGATGGCTCAGCATGGTCAAGCACATGTGGAAACATTGACCTATTATTGGTCTTGTGATTGCTTTTATTCAATGCCTAAGTCCTTTCTAAAACTGTAGCATCTTGGCACAAGAGGTGTACTTCCCACAAATGCAATATGTGTGTTTGAAATTGTTACTATAGCCTAGCAGTATTTCCTAACGGCCTTCTTGACAGTGTACAATTTTGACCAGCAGAGACAGAATAGAAGCAATGCACACGAAACACATGAAACAGTCCACTGGTTTCTAGTTGACAGCTCAGGTTCACTGTAGAGGTCCATCTATTGTCTTAACAGTGCTATGGAAAAGTTTTGGAAAGTTTTGTTCTTTATAGACATCTCCCAATATAACAGAACTGTAAAGAAGCTGAGCTTTGAAGAAGTTACCACTTACAGCTCTTTTACTTATGATCCATTTTGTGTTGTTCCAGTACATTTCAAAAGTCTTTGATGGGATCATTTACCCATCCCAGTACTGCACAGCTTATATACATTGAATATTTCTACATTCAGAAAACATATATCATAGAATCATAGAATGCTCATGGCCTGGATAGGTGTATTATTTGATAGGTAAAAAAACTGGCTGGATAGCCGAGCCCAAAGAGTTATTGTTGAATGGTGTCACATCCAGTTGGTGATCAGTCTGTAGTGGTGTCCCTCAGGGCTCAGTGTTAGGGCCAGTGCTTAATATCTTACTTGATGATCTCTGAGGAGACTGAATGCTCCCTCAGTAACTTTGCAAATGATGCCAAGTTGTCTGATTATTGATCTGCTGAAGGACAGGAAGACTCTGTGGAGGGATCTGGGAAGGCCCGATCAATGATCCAAGGCCATTTGTATGATTTCAACAAGGAAAAGAGCCAGGCCCTGCACTTGGGCCATAACAACCGCATGCACCTTTCCAGGCTTGGGGAAGAGTGGCTGGAAAACTGCTCATGAAAAAGGACGTGGAGGCAATGACTGACAGAGCTGAACATGAGCAGTTTGTACCCAAGTGGCCAAGAAGCCACCAACATCCTGTCCTGTACCAGCAATAGTGTGGCAGCAGGGCCAAGGCAGTGATCATCTACCTGCACTGGGCAATGGTGAGGATGCAACTCGAATCCTGTGTTCAGCTCTGGGCCACTCACTGCAAGAGAGGCATTGAGGTGCTGGAGCAAATCCAGAGAAGGACAACGGAGCTGGTGCATGGACTGGAGCACAGTGTGATGGGGAGCAGCTGAGGGACCTCGGGGGGTTTAGTCTGGAGACGAGAAGGCCCACAGGGGACTTTCTCTCCCTACAACTACATGAAATGAGGTTGTAGCGAGGTGGGGGTTGATTTCTCCTCCCAAATAACAATGAATAGGACAAGAAGAAATAGCCTCAGCTGTGCCAGGGGAGGTTTAGACTGGATATGAGGAACAATTTCTTCAATGAAAGGGTGCTCAGGCATTGCAACAGGCTGCGCAGGGCACTGGTGGAATAACTGTCCCTGAAAGTGTTCAAAACCCATGCAGATGAGGTTTTTAATAGCATGGTTATTGGTGGACTTGGCAGTGTTGGAGTAACAGTTTGGATTGATGATCTTCAAGGTCTTTTCTAACGTAGCCCATAATAAATATATCCAGTCTGATTCCTGGTAAAGTTATTACTTTTTGTTTAAAAATGTACAAATAATGCTCTATTCTCCAGCAAGCTTTGCCTGAGACAAATATTTTAAAGGTACTAGTTTCAGACGGCAAAATCAAATAAGCTAAGCACATTATACTAATTCCAGGCAAACAAAAGTTCAGGTTTGGCATATGAGCACAGACAATTTACTTCAGAGAGCCTTTGGTGCCCAGCTGAAATTGAGGCTATAAACCAGAATATATTGTTAACATGACTTTAGTTTGGATTCAGAGTAAATTCCCTTTTGTTCCATCATTGTTATAAATTTCACTCAGTAAAATCAGTCATGCAGCTATCGGTGGGTGAAGAAGAAAATTGTATTTAAAAATGAAGGATTAAATCAGAAAGTAAAAGGTTACACAGAGGCAATGTAATAATAAAATAATAATAAAACCCCCTGAAATAAATGACATCCAACCAGAAACAGAATTTTAAAACATAATTGGAATTAAAATAAATAAACAGGTTTTGCCCTTATCTAATCTATCTCTTGAACAGTAATGTGGCCTTTGAATTAGAATGTGTAGTTGGATGAGAACAAATCCATTCTTACTGTGACTCCATTAACACCAAGTGTTACACTATGTGGCCTTTGGCAGGAATATGCATAGCTACCAGCAGTAGGAAGATGAATTCAGTAATGGGCCAAATCCTGTCAAAGCCTCTTTTCCATTAGCTAAAGCTGGATCTAAGCAGCAGTATCTGTAGACCTGAAAAAAGCCTGGAATACACTGGTGGCATTACTCCTGTGGAAATCTGAGGAAATGTGGGGTGATTAAGCAGCGTTTTATAAAGAAAATCGGTGGCAAAGCTGTGAACTAATCCTGGTTGTGGTACCTGTCATCTGCCTTCTTAAACACAGGAAAACCTGCCTGCTCTCAATATCCAGGGCAGTTTCTCCCCGCATCTGTTTGTTGGGTATTTATATTGCTAATCTAGCAGTGCTGGGACCCTGCTTCACCACGTGTTTGCACAGTGTGTGACAGAAAATGTCCCATCTTTGAGGGGGCTTTGTGGCTACAGTGCAAATAATGATAATAATACCGAAAAGCAGTGGTGCAAATATTTGTTTTAAAAAACAACAGTGTATGTTACGGGTGGAGCTAAGCCTTTGTGTCAGGCAAAACAGAAGTTCTGAACTCGGATCTTCAGAGCCTGAAACAGTGCTGCCTCTGCAGCGCGAGGGCATAGCAAGCTTCACACTGCAAGTAACTGGTTCACTCACAAATACTACTACCTGTGAATCTCTATCTCTCTTTCCAGTGTGAATTCGACCACAAATTCCCTCTAGGATTTGGCCCATCACCTTTTAGTGCCTCAGTTTCCCCTGCCTATAGGACAGAAACAACTATCGTTTAATGCAGTCAAAACCGGAGAAGTCAATATGAGCCAGCTGTTTTGCAAATGACTACATTAACGCAGTTCTATTAAGTACAAAATTTTATTAACAGGTAAAATAAAGAACTTTTAATTTACCATCAAAGTAGACTAATTTCTTTAAATCACATTCCATTACTTCTTGATGGGTAAAGCTCTGTTTTCCCATTCCCATTTCTGGATCCTTATCCTTTCCATATCAAAATCCACTCTAATCCTTTTACTGTGGAGCTTTAAAAATAAGCTGGGGAGTCGTAAAAACTATCCCTCTCCACAGATTCAATAGTCAGCCTAATAGAAAACAATTATCTTGAACAATAAAAGACCAAATAACATTTGGGACATAATATTTTCATCAGAGATGCACATCGTCATTGCAAAGTCCTGTGTAAGGCAGTGCAATGTTTGTGGCATCTGTCTTGCACCATCAAAGATCAGAAAGCACCTTGAGACACAAACTTTTTGTAAGATAAGCCAGCAACAGAAACAGGAGAGGCTTACTGACTACCTTCGTTATTTCGTTGTACCCTAGTTTCCATGATACACTCTTTATAAAACAAAAGGAATTTTTCTGATAAAAATATCTCCCAATTTTATAACGTAAAATACAAGCAATTTTATCAGCACTAAAGCTGATTGGCTTCCATTAGCCTCTTGCCTTCTAATAAAATTTATGATACCTTTCAGAAGCACAATTTGATAGAAATTGAAGTGATTACACCCTGCTTAGATATCTCTCCAGCATCTATTCGAACAATAATGCGGTAATTTTATGCATGAAATAGCACAATTGGCATAAATAGTTATAATACTGAGTGCTGTCTAAGGAACCTGGCTTCTGGAAAATTAGAAAGAGCTTCACACTTTTGAAACAGGTAATTAGGATTTCTCTCCATGCTCATAGGAGGCAGACTGGAGTTTCATTTTATATTTCATGTTTCATTAAAATATATGTGTTAAAAATAAATGTTGAATTTAAAGCTGCACAGATTATGAAAATTAAAGGTTCAGCACTATTGCAGAAGGTAGAGTAAAATAGGCCTTTTTAATTTCTAATTTTGGCTCTGTCAAGAGTTTCAACATTTTCTGACAGGTAAATCAGGCTTCCACTGTTTTCAAAGTGTTTAATTCAGCAGTAGCTGCATATGGCTGTGGTCAGCAAGATGGAGTCTTACTGATGTAGATTTATGCCCCTACAGCTACTCACAATTTTAATTTTTGCCTGCTCAGAAAAAGGGGTGGTTAAAGATATAGAAAGCTCCTCCAAATTAAGAGTTCCAGGGCACTTCTCCATGACCTACCTCCTATTTATCATTTGGTTGATGAAGGACTGCCTGCAATGCACTTTACTTCCCATCCCAACCTGCAGTGCTCCCATCTTTGGGGACGCTCCCACACCTGAACCAATTTAGCCCTTGTTTGAAGCCAAGATTTTGGTCTTACTGTGCCAAAGCCTGCTGATGTATTGTGGCTATACAAAAGGAATATACAAAAAAATCTTAGTAAGTTAATATTAGAGGGTAGGAGGAAATCACGACTCATTTTCCTAAGGCTGGACGTCTTATTTTCCTCCTTCTGTATCGGATCAAATCACTAATTGTAAGATTGAGGAACTCAGTAAGTTCTGTTTCCATTTGATACAATTTTAAAGTGTTCCTCGAATATCACAGTCGAAACTTTCTTTTTCTAAGCAACTATAAAAACTTGTAGAGGCCTTGTATCATGAAGTGATTCAAAGAAAGATGTCTACTTAAAAAAAACCCTGCTGTTAATATCATACTCTGGAATTTCATTTTAGAAATATTTCTTCAACTCTTTATCAATGTTTACTTAAGGAAATAAGCAGCATAAATAATATCACAGATGCTTATTCAAAACGAGAACCCCACAGGTCGTTAACACTAGTTAAGAAGGCTTAGAAAATGGTGTCTTACAGAAAATTTCCTTTGAACTCCATGATTTCCTTATTTTCTTCGAACACTCTGAGGTTCACACACTGAAGTGGATTTGCAATTCTCTCTGGTTTAAAAAACTCAGGAAGACACTTTCAGGAAGACAAATTAATTCTTGAATTTAGTATTGTCTAGTTGTTTTAAGCACTTCTGGAAGAGACAGAAGAGTTCCCCAAAACCACAGAAATCCATATATTTTATCTTAAAATGTTGATGTGCATTATTCTATTTCAAAGTCATATATCACGGTAAAATGCAGCTACATTATCACTTTCCAGAGGAAACAAGCAAAAAAAAATCCCCACAGCAAAAAAAAAAGTCACACACAAACAAAACCCCAGACCAAACCCAACTAAGAATCCAAATTCACAGATAATCCCTAAACCTATCTACAGTAAATGCTTTAGCTAACCTATATGAAATGTATAGTTTGACTCAAAATCCCTGTTACTTTCTCATTTTTTCTCTAAAATTTGGATATTCTGGTGACTGCCTGTGAAAGATTTTTCTGGCTGCCCTGTGCCTGTTTTATGGGAACCTGGCTAGATACAACCCCACTGAAAAACAAGCAAGTTGGCAATGACTGTGGCTCAATTATCACTTAGAACTGCAAAATCAAGGCCTATTCATCATGGTTCAGAGCTCCCCTCTTGCAAAGGTGCAAGGTGCATTTCAATAGACTGATTGGGAAGAAATGTTTCCTAGTTGTAAGGGGTTTTTTTCCATGTAGTCAAGGCTGGCTTTTAATTCAGAAAAACCAGTGAGTAAGGAAAATAACTGCCTTTATTGTAATAGACAGGGAGAAAATACTTCCTAAAGAAACCATCAGCATTGGGGAACTTTATTATCATTTTCTTCTCCGTACTGAAAATCTGAAAAATCAAAATGAAATTAAGTACCTGTTGTAAAAAGAAAAAAATCAATGCATTTAAATCAATGATAAAACTGCTTCAGTTACACCTAAGAGGGACTACCTCTTCTGCTAGCAGCTGCAATCAAGAAGACACTTATCCAAGCTGTTCTTGGTCAGTTGAATTTAAAAGAAATTTATTACAATAATATTAAACTATGAGAAAAGGAGAATTTCTCTGTGTGTGCCTACGAACATACTTGACTGTGGTCTGGTAAATAAATTATAACATAAGAACCTCCTGACTTTGAAAATGAGAGCAACATTCATAATCTTGGGCAAAAATCCAACAAAATAATCTTATATTCAGTGCCTTAGATTTCAAAATCTTATTGCTATTGTTTTCTTGCCATCTGTAGAGATCTTCATGGAAAGCAAGGAAGATAAGATCTCAAAAGCTAATATGAACAGAAACAAACAAACTACAAACCCTAGAAAATAGCCAGCTTTAAACCAAAAAAAAAAAAAAAAAGGGAAGAGAATAAAACAAACTCTTCAGCTATTATTTCCATGAAAATAGAAAGCTTTAAACAGAAAAAAAAAAAAAAAGGGGAAGAGAATAAAACAAACTGTTCAGCTATTATTTACACATGAAGCAATAAAGAGCAAGACTAGTTTTTTCCTTTTTGCCATGCAGCTATAAAGGTCAAGCATTCTTCGCATTTTTCCTTTTGCCATGCAGCTATAAAGGTCAAGCATTCTAATTAATGAAGAATAATTTGTTATTTTTCAAGTTGTGTTTTCTCCAAATAACTTTACATATTTTGGCTTATTTGTTGGTTTTGGAGGTTTTTGGTGCTTGTGTTTTTTTTTATTTTTTTTTTTGTTTTTTTGTTTTTTGTTTTTTTTTTTTTGTTTGTTTTTTGTTTTTTGTTTTTTTTTTGTTTTTTTCCAACTTCTCTCTCTATTGCATATGATTCAGCTCTGTTTTTATCAGTTCTTGCTTGTAGGAAACAGCTTGAATGCTGGAGCCCAGCACATAGCACATCTGTGCCTTGGTCTTTCCAGCTCACCTTCGAGGGAGGCAAGGGTTTCTCTAGCCATCATAGGTTATACTCCAAAGACTCACACTCTGTCCTGCTTGGGACATAGCTAACTTCCACTTAATGCACAGTACCTTTTGATAATGTGCCACTGAGAGGCTCCAGAGAATACGAGAAAGATCTGAATCATTCCTGGGGAATAAATAATTCAGGGCTTTTAGCTTTTGTTCCCAAACCATTCCTGATTACTATGAATGTGATAGTTACTTGTAAGTATTTATCAAATAGTTTATACAAACAAATGGCAGCCTATGGACTGCTCATGAATTATTCAGCTATTCATTCTCTGTTATTCTGTAAACTGTGTTGTGCCCCTGAAATTGTATGTTCCCTGATTGGATGACTAGAAATTGCATCTCTTTGCTCTCCCAGTGGATAACTGAACTCTTTGGAAGAGGGGAATAACATATAATCAGCAGCAAACAACAAATTTGAGGTTCAGTGTCACACTTCTTTTTGGGTAACAAAGCTGACTTATAAGGTTCCTTCTCTCCTTGGCTCCTCATTCCTCTCTTTAGCCTTCTTCAGTCACCCAAATTTATCATATCTGCAACCAGTTTGGCAACTGCACAATTCTGAATGTGTGCCTGCTAAGAGCACTTGCCTCTGAAAGGTTTCAGTAGTAGCATTTTAGGGCTAATACTGGTAATTCTGACTTCGAGCATAGGAAACTGAGGCAACAGTTACCCTGTAGGATTATAATACAATATTGCCATTGCTATATTGTTATTATCATAGTGAAACTTTCTGTGCATGGTAGTATTGTTTGTCTCTGTGCAATTAGACATAGACTAATAAGGAGTCTCAGATTAGACTATTTCTTTTTTGTCAACAATAAATTCTTGATTTTATAAATGCATATGCACGTGTTATTGTTGGCCCATAAATGAGGTTTTGAGTACAACACAGGTGAAAGCCTCAGCTCTTTCAGGGACATGGGTTTACCCAAAATGGAGAAATGGCACAACTGATGATGAGGAAATATCTAGCCAGGAGTACTGGGAGAGGGGGAACAAGATAGGACTATTCCTTTTATTGTATTTCATCAGCTTAAACTGGCTATCAAGTGCATCTTTCAGACAGAAAAAAATTATAGCAAATATTGTTTGTGAAAGTATGTTACTCTCAGGATGTTTTTTACGGGCAAAGAGTAAGCATATCAAATATAAGCCAAGAGTTTTTAGTTAGCATAATAGTGTTGAGAGATATCAGTTGTTTAGCACAAACAAGTTTTAAACAGAATGAGCTGCAACTTGACAAGATAAGAACAGTTAATGGCCTGCCTGTATGGAGATGGAGAAAGAATCCAGTAAGATATTAGAAGACTCTAGACCAAAAATCACCACTGGATTGAAAAAACACATGAAAGGCATGTGCATAAATACTAAGGGCATATAATTGCACAGGGATTTCTTTTTTGGGGTTCCTTCTCTGGGAGCACCCAGATAGAGCTGCCCCTTTTGCTATACCAGTCAACCATGAAGTTCTTTTTCCCTCAATTCAATGTCTGAGACTCTGCTGTGGGAAACATGGGCTTGAGCCTAAAGGAGGAGGAGCCAAAAGGGGCACCAGGCAGCTCACTGGAGTTGCCTGCTGCAAAGGGTCTCTGGTCCTGGAAGTTAAAGTCTCAGCTCCTTGGATGGTATGTGAGTGCTCAGGCAGCAGCTTCCCCCTTAATAATGAAGTCTCAGTTGGCTAATCCTTATCAGTCTTGATCTAATTAGTCTGGAAAAAGAAAGAATACTTCAATGAAGGAAAAGATTCAGCACTAATAATGATGCGGTCCAGACTGTTATACACACATCTGAGTTTGTCTCCCCTTTTCCGGAGCTTATGCCCACCCATGTCCCACTTGGCAGGATCCCAAAGCCAGTGTTTTCATCCTGCTGGTGGTGGTTATGGTGAGCTGTCGACATCTGAACTCCTTTGCCAGTAAGAACATGGTGGTGATTTTGGTGGTTTCTTCTTGACTTTAGGATCCCTCGTGGACATTCTTACATGCTTCCTAACACACTTTTCCACTTTGCTGTTTCTTCATTTACTTGCAGCTACATATCCAAAAGTACTAGACATCCCTTTCCCATAGATGTTGTTTTTTTAATTTCCTCTGTTTTCCCTAATACTAGTTTAACCCAGCTCCAGGTCTATATTTCCTTAACTGACACTGAATGCATTGTTTCTAGCCATGCAATTAGCGCCAGCCCATGACTCTTACCACCCCACATCTGTACAGTACTATATCACATTGCACATTCCCACCTCTTAAGGTCTCTGTTGTCATACCAGGACTGCATTTATCTACACATTGGATTTGAAAAGCCATGTTGGTAGCATACAAAGATAAACAGAAATAAAACAAATTAGCCACAGCCCTCTGGTCATTAAAAAAAATTGCAGTTACATCTAAACCAAGTAAAACGAAAGCTGTAGGCAAATCAAGAAAAGTCCAGACAGAACAGATCTGACAAGGCAGGTCTTGCAAACCTAACACAAAGCTTAAGGCCTCCCACTAGCAATAGCACCATGGTGTTACAGGGCTATGGGGAGGAAAAGGTTAGGACAGAATTGCACTGCAGGTTTGGGCTTTTTTTGGTAGATATTTTTTTTTGGGGGGGGGGTGGGGAAAGGTGTATTGTTGGGATGTTTTTTTGAGGTGATGGGTATTTTTTCCTTTGGAGAAAGGTTTCTACATCAACCTTTCTCCAGAAATACTTATAATTCACTAAAAGTGCTTGGCCATTTTGTTAGCACAAGCACTTCTACCTCTGTAACAGACACAGAGAATTCTAAACTCTCTTGAAAGGACAGATTATGTGCTTTCCTTACATCTCTGTCTTGAACATCTGGAAATTAAAGGTGAATCTGTTAGGCTGATGCACTAAGAGGTCTGTAAGGATGTTTTGTCCCCACCACTGTATTTGCCACCCTAAGGAAATTAAATATTATTTTCCTTCCTAAGAGATACATATTGGAAGAAAAGGTGAAATAAATTAACTGTTGGACTCATAATCTTAAAGTATTTTCCAACCTAAACAATTCTGTGATCACAATATTTATGTCCTCCTTTACCTGAGCAAGCTACAGCACCACAAAGCCAAGAAAGCCATGAGGAAATACAAACATGATGCCTTGTCCCAAAAGGAAGGCCACTCAGCAGGATGATCATCATGCTGCCTCATCTGTTTTACTTCAAATTGTCCAGAGGGAGACAAAATTCATCCTAGACACCATGAACACGTCACTTGTTGAATAAGTTGTCTATAAGTCAACCTGAGCAGATGACCAATGATTTTCTTAACTAGATGAATGAAAGAGTAGCATCTCCTAAACACAGAAAATTCACAATTAACCTTCCCATGTTTCTTATAGGAGATTGCACACAAAGAACACTCTCAGAGCACAATGACATGAACAAAGTCTTTAGAGAAACCAAGAGAAGAGCTGACAGAAGATTATTATTTCTTCCTTAGACTTCCCTGTTTAATTTTAAACTCTGTATCTAAGCAAGTGGAAAACTGCAAAACATGACCAGGAAAACTTAGCTCCTAAAAAAGTACAGTTTATCCAGTTGAGACTTGGGGTGTAGCTCATTCCTGTAGAGAAAGATTTCTCATACAGACAAGACTGCTTGCCCTTTGATTTTCAAAGCACTGCACATTTCCAGGGGCTTTCCTTAGGGATAAAGTGTTGGATTTGAATTCTACAGTTCATTCCTGTCCTCCCACCCAGCTTGTCTCTGACCCCTACCACTGTGCAAAGAAAAGGTGCAATTTCATATCCTGATTCAACTTGCATTCACCCTGCCTCCCTTTGCTATTGGAGTGGCACATGCGTCTTCCTCCAGCAGCTGGTGGGCTCATCTGGTGCAATGTGCAGACTGACTCTGTCTTTTGTTTTCCTCTTGCTACCCCTAATAACTTTGCCAGCCTTTTCTGCACACTGACGAGGGGTTCATAAAAATGCCTATCAACAGATAAATTAAGCAAACACTTGGGGTGTCCTAAAGAGCTTTACAAAGTAATGTTTGAGATGCCAGCGGGGCTGTCTGAGTTAGGCACAGATTATTATATGCCCAACAATAGAGCTTATACACAGCTCTGGATGAGGAGCAGGAACCCGAGCAGGTTGCCGGCCATCTGAATTTTACTTGCTATTTCCCCAGATAGGGTCTTCAGTCACAGCCTGGCAGCTGCCTCAAGCACTGCCAGAAAAGTCACACTACTTTATTAGCATAACTAATGCCACTGAAGAGGATCTGCAGATATGGAAATAATTCAGCTTCATATGAAATTTCAACATGCCATCATTTAGACTGTACAGCCAGCATCACTTAAGAGAGCAGCTACCTGCAGAAGCTGTCCTCTAATGTCTAGAAGGGGCAGGAAAACAGAACTCTCACATCACTCCTTCCCTCCTTCTGTCTGCAGTTCACCACATCTAAAGTTAAAGGGGCACAGGAAAAATATTTCTGCACTGTTTTGAGGACTAAAAGCAAACAAAAACATTTCAGGTCTTGGATAAACAGGAGAGAAAGATGCCTGATAAACTGCTCCCAAGAATCAAGAGAAAGGCTTATAGATAAGAGGCCTTCCTTGTTAAAATATCCTGCTAGAGCAGAGAAAAGAGGGTGGGTTCTCACCTTAAAAATAAAAGAAAGAAGAAAGCAAAGGTTCTCTTCCAGTGGAATTTCAAACTGCATTTATTTTTCTGTGTTAAATTATATTGTAACAGAACAGAGCATCAGCACTGCCCATCCCTCATCCAGCCAATGGACCACCCAATCTACCATGTCTGTCAGCAGCCAAAATCAGAGAAAGTTTAAAACTCTGTGAAATGTTCCGAACTGTAGCATGTTGGGCTGTACCTGGCCCTAGTTACTGATCAGTTTATGCCCTGAAGCATGAGAATGCACAGCTCTTGACATTTTTATCCCAGCTAGCAAAACTGCAGATGTTCTTTTTCATTTAAAAATGTGCTGAGCTTCCCACATTCAGCCTGCATGTCCTTTATGCTGATGCCTTGGACAGGCCATATCTGCATTTTTGAGGGGACATTGAATACTGGAAAACAAGAGGGAGAGAAAGAGGGAAAAATGGACAAATCAGCTGATGTATTCTGGGTTTGCAATATGCCACAGCTCCAAAACTCTCCTTGTAATAAGCACAACCGTTTTTTTCCCAGTAGCAAGACAGTGCTGAGAAAGGCAAGTATGCAATCAGAAAGTTCCAAGCACATAACAATGAAATCTAGAGAGGTTAGGTTTAAATGATAGCACTTATTTTAAAGCAAATTATTTGATACTAGAAGTGCCTGGGTTCATGTTTCTCTGCAAATAGCATATGTGACCATACAGCTAGTTACCTGTCCTTGGGCTGCTCACTGGTGTTGCCCTCGGTCTGTCATTCTGGATATATGGACAGTTTATATATGTTTATATGTGTGCATATACATGCACTCCCAGAAAGCAGAGGACACTCTCCCCTGCATGTACCAATGTGTTGCTTTCACCTTCCTTTGCATTAATCTCTGTGACTGACAAGTGATACTGTAGGGTAAGGAGGACTAGGGGAGAAAGGATGGTATTTAGAGGGAGGAAAAGTCTGTAAGTTTTACAAACTTGCTTCTTTTAAGTTTGGTCTAAAGAGATTTTAGGAATAAAGTAATATTTGTGTTTCCTACACTGAATCTCCTGGTACTAGACACTGTAAGAGACAGGGTTAAAGCAATTGAAATTTTGATCTGCCACAGCGATTTCTATTCTCTATTGCAGAGTCCTTTCAGCTGCTATAGTGACATTTTCCCATTTACCCTCTGTAGCTACCATAATGTGTCTGCATACTTCATAAGACCATCAGCAAGTGCTAGCTCAAACCATTCCTATTCATTCCCATTAATGTCATTGCCACTATTAAAAGAACAGCCCTCTTGTGAAATGCTGCACTGTGAAAAGCTTGTGGCTTTCAATACTGAGTTGGAGATGCTCTGGAAGAAAAAGCACTGATTTTCCTGCTCTAAGAGTTTAAAGTAAGTCTTAGAAGCATATAAATTAAAAGCTGTGAAGTCATGCCATCAGTTTCTTTTCCCATTTGGAATTATTTATCATACAGGCAAATTTATTTACCCTCAGCTGCCACATCATAAGTATTTCATACAGTCACACGGTGTCCCTTGGGACACTTCTCTTTCATCCCTCCTCTTAGACTCACACTTTCCTTTTTGTATGTTTCAGGTAAAGATTGAAAAAACTCTCTGTTTATTGATTTTTCAGAGCTCCCAAATATTCAACTACTTCAAGAAAAGTTAGTGAGAGATGCATTATAGCTTCAAAGATCTGATGTGAAGCATAATGAGAAAAGGAAAAGACAGTTTGGAAATATTAACCTATTCCTGAAATGTTATTTTTATTTACATATTGTAACAAAAAGATCTAGATAAGCCAGATTAATCCAAGCTTATGAAATGCTGAAGCCACACAGGGAAAAATATTACAACAGCAAGCAATTCCAAGAAATAATTAATGCCAGAAGAGTCAGCCTGGCCAGAAGAAACAAGAGAAAGTGGATTTAAAATACCCCAAAATACTGGAAATACAAAACGTAGAAAAAGCTACAGCATGACAGGAATAGGAAAATGGTATTATGTCTGGAATACTACCAGTTTCCATCACTTTATAATAGATCTCAGACTAAGGAGAAGACAAAAGTATGCAGCTTATCTGGTTTCCTTTCCTTCAGTTGCAGGTGATGGTGGGAGGAGCCAGGACAGAGCTGGAGGAGGATCCTGCACCACATGCAGAGCACACCCACCTCTCCCCACCCAGGACAAGGGTGTCGGGGATTTCGAGGACACTGCAAGGACTCAGTCATATTCTTCTCTTTGCTTCTGGAACAATCCTACCCTTGACTGTAAGGCTGATTTAACTGAATCCTCTTATCTCCGACGGGATCCCACTGCTTCTCTGCAGATTGTCAGTCATGAAGTGGCTTGGACACTTATGGGCAGATAAATCAAGAACTTGCTTCACCCATACCTGTGCTCAGCCCGAGGACTGCAAAGACTGCCTGAGGGTTGTATTTCAGAAAGTAAATTCAAATGTGATGCAGTCCCATTACAGGTTTGGCATGCTGCTTGAAACTGGGGAGAGTTGAAAGACATCACTTGGTAGGGGAGAACAATATGGATTCAGCGTCATGAGAGAAATCTCATGGCTTGGCCATTCCATTGTTTGGCAGAAAATATCCAAAGGCAAGTGCAGAACATTAAGTGACTGATGTTTCTGGTTACACTGTTCATGCAGTACTGTGACTTTTTTCAAGGCAGTTAAAACTCCGTGTTTTACACTGCCTATGAGGAAATTAGGAAAAAAAACCAAAACAAACAGATGCAAACTTATGTCAATGAAATATCCTTTCTAAGAACAAAGAACATTTATTGTTGTTATGATTATAATACTAAATTGAAATATTCCATGGGAGATAGGTGCATAATTGATAGCGATGACTTTCACAGCAAACTACACTTTTCAAGCTAAGCAACTGGTCTATAGTTATTGATGACATGTTATTGAATTATTTATCACGACTTGAATGAAGGAAATTATATTTGCTGTTGAAAACTACAATAATGAATTAACAATGGAAATTCTTAGAGGAGAAGTGCTAGGCTTCATGCGTGTAGAAGATGTTAGAGCAATATTCATTTTACATAATTTGAGATGCAAGGGGAGTCTACCAATTAGGCAAATTATTAAGCCTAGTAATTTAAAAAGAGAAAGAGAGGGATAGAGAAGAAAATAGGTGCATTAGCAAACTCTTACAACAGATGGCAAAGTGTCCTTAGATCCTCTAGTGGTAAAAAAAAAATATATATATAAACTTTCAAAGATTATTTCATACGATGATATCACCTAGAATACACTTACTCTGAGGACCCAGAAAGCTATCTAGGAGAAATTCAACTAAATTATTTAATGCTGGATGACAGGAAAGAATTAAATTAAGAAATTTTCCTATCTGGAAGTTGAAGCAACAATCCACTTTGTATCCACTGTTAAAGCTCAGGGTCCAGATGGTTGCCCAATAGAATTTTTAGCAAACATTTGGAGAGATAATAAGGCCTGTAACAGTAGATAATTACTCACTTCTATATGGCTCAGTGCCCCCCTCATCTACATTTGTTTCTGCATTTTTTTGCCAAAAGAAGGAAAAAAAAAAAAAAAAAAAAAAAGAGAAAAAAGGAAACAGACCCTCAGGATTTTTTTCTGTTATCATTCTCCCTCCTCCTTCCTCTAATTTGCAACATCCTTCCTGCTTTCTCAATGCAGATGTCAAAATCCAAGTGTCTGCCATTTTGTTATCCATGGGCCAATCTTCACAGCTTTTAAAAAAGGTGAGCCTGAATTGAATACGGCGAAGTTCAGTACTTTTGTTAGTTAAAAATAAACTAAAATTAAATCTAGCACATGACTTAACATTTTCTTCATTATTTAACTCAGTCCATAGGAATAAATGGAATATGCCTCAAAGGCAAGAGAAGATGGTGAACTAATTCTTTACAGTAAACTAAAGGAATTCTGTTGTGGTTCAGATATAATATATTGTGATGTGGTCACACTCCAGTAGATATTGAAAGGGAAAGGCTAGACCAAAGGGTTCAGATCAGATACTATCTCTCCTCCTTCTGGCAGCTAATAGGGAAAAAAAATGTCTCAAGTCTGTTGTTCTAAATCCTTGGGTGTAAAACCCTTAGCAGGGTTACCAAAGTCATTCAATGTTTTCAGCTGAAATCTATTTCTTCGCCTGTAAAAGCAGGAATGCAAAATATATGTGCTATGAACCAAAAACTCTGTTACCATCAGCAAACTGAAGTAGAGACATTGTTATACTAAGTTAATGGAGCTGTGACAGTGTCCTAGAATAACTTACTGTTTATTCTGATTTTTTTTTTCTTCATAACCAAATGTGCATATATAAAGCAGCTGTCTTTGAGAGGGTCATCAGAAAGAAAACAGATCTTTAGAAGATGATGCCTTTGCCTTTTCCTTAATTGTGTACTCCTCATCTGAAGATCCAATACGTATTCAACTCTAGTTTTAACATATTTTAGATAACAAACTTCACATGGGTGAACAGATTGGAGATGTGCTTTCCTTGTGCTCAGATTGAACTGAGCCCTAGGCTCAGATTCTCGACTGGTGTAAACTGGCACTCTTTCAATTAAACCAATGGTGCGGCACCAATTTGCAGCAGCTGATGGCCTGACCTCTTCATTCTCTCACTCTCTCAGCTGCTAAGGAGGGAGAGGGCCATTAGTCCAGTTGTTAGTGAATCATCTGGACTTGACAGTTGGAAAAGGATATTTCATAAATAGACAAAATGAGAACCAAAAGAATTGCTGGGGTTGTGTAATTGATGGGGATGGGGAGTGGGGGTGCTGAGAGAGGGAAGGATATCAGATCAAAAAGGGATAAAAAATATCATTTAAAGGAAAACTGGAGAACATTATGAGTTCTGATTTTCCAATATGCTTATACCCTTAAAAAATCACACAAAGCTCTGAAGGGAGTTTCAAACTATCAGTTATGAAGACTGAAATGCTGGCAAGTTGGCACCTGATATAGAAGGATTTAATGTATTGTTTCAGCTGTAGTCAGGATAAATTCAGTGGTCAAAACAGTTTCTGGATATTTTAATTTGAAACACAAAACCAATTTCCACATCCTTTTTTCCTGTGTCTCTCTGGGTGGATATGAAGTAAGGACTTTCACTGAGCCTTCCTATCAGGTCCTGCTCCATGAGGTCAGTGTCTGGGTGGCCACCATCCTGCTTGTTTACATCTGGCCCAGCAAACTTATGCGACATATGTGATACAGAGGTCCCCCCAGGCCCTCAGCAGCCATGCTGTAAGTCTGATTGACTCTTCCTTGAGACACAATACGGCTTTTCACATGTGTCCACACAGGAAAATCCTCACCTTTCCTCTCACCACTTTGTGTCTCATTTTTTGTGACATCCTTTTTATCTGCAGACAACATTTTTCTTGGTGGACAGGGTTTGTCTCCCTTTTTCCTTCATCTCTTCACCCTCTGCCTGTTGTCTCTCAGATCAAGTGCAAAAGATAGTCATAGCTCAGGATTGCTTCTGCACATAATTTCTCCCTTGCTGTCAAGATGTTAATTCTGACATCCACTTGGCATATGTCATTTCACCTGAATTATCAGCTTGTGGAATTTTCAATCACTTTGTGCTTTCCACTGTACTTATTCTCCTGGGGTTTCATTGGCCTTTCCTATAAACAAGAGCCATAACATCTCAGTATTGTCCTTTATATACCCCCTTAAAGATCTTACTTACCATAACACCTTTACAGAAAGCCTGTCAATATATTAACAACAGCAATAACCAACAGTGTTGCACTGGTATCTAGTAGAGCCTTATACTTCTGTGGGACTGATGTGCCAGGCCATCTGGTCCACACAGCCCAGTAAATCTGACTGTCCCCTACCTCCACCTGCCTGGAGGCAGGGCCCCTCTAATAGTCATCACATTGATCACTTACGTCTTCTTGACAGGGATTAGTTTTTATCACGGAGCTGGAGTAAAATCAGCTCTTCCACTCCATCTGAGAACCTGCTCAGTAGAGACTGAAGCCACAGCTTTCATGGGATAATCATCCTTAACCTTTGTGCTCCTCTTAAATTCACACACCCATTCCTCCAGAGCTGAGATAGGTTTTCCATCACACTTTATCATGTTTTCTATGTGATCCCTCAGGTAAATCCATAGGATGGCCCAGGGCATATACCTTCTACATCTCTCTCGGGCAGTAGGACACCTTTTGTTAACAGCTGAGACGGGTGTTGGTACACATGAGGAGCTGGATATATCAGGTAGATTGTCTCTCAATTTTTTGAGGTCCTGGGACATTTTTTCCACAGCTGAAATAATGTAGGGAGTGAGCTGGTCTTTGAAATCTCGGAGTTTATGAATCATTTAACCCACTGTTGGCAGTATTATGAAATTTCAGATTACTACTACCAATGAATGGGCATATGATGACTGTGCATTCTGTGTGAATTTCTGCCATGTGGGTTGTGTACATTCGAATTCATCTGGATCTATGGGTACATCCCTATAATTAGGCTTGATGTGATAGATCTTTTCTACAATGGCTGATTCCCTCAGAGACTAGATGCCTTTCTCTAGAGTTGCCCACTTGGCTGAACGACTCATAACGTTGTTGTATAGAAACCATTTCTTCACAGCTGCCAACAGCCACTTCCAAAGGCTGAGGGGCTGCTTCTCTCTTGCAATTACTTTGTCAATTCCCCCTTCTGTAGCAAGTGATCTCATCTGTTTGGCTTCTCTGACTTCTAGTTCATGACCATAGGGCCCATTGTCCCGGCATCAGAGCAATCAGGTGATGATGTGCTCCCCTGGTTGACAGGTAAAATCTTTTCACATATTCCATAACTGAGTTGAGATCTGAGGTCAAGAAGTCAACTCTTCTTCTTCTTTGTCGTGTGATGATAACTCCTGATCAGGTGCTCTCCTGGATAATAAGTGCATTGGTATTGCTTCTTCATCTTGTTCCCCCATCTTTCATGTCTTTGTTTTGCTTTCCCCCTTGTGTACAGGGGCAACATATATTGGTACAAATTGGTCCTCTGTTTTAGCTGCAGTGATTACCACTATAGTTTGGGTAGCTGCTGGATTTGTCACTGGGGTTTGAGTAGCTACTGTACTTGTTTCTGGGGCTGGTGTAGCTGCTGTACTTAGAGCTGGAGTAGCTGCACTGCCTGTTGCTTTGCCCTCAGATCCAGTGGCATTTTTTTCCTTTTGAAGGTGCTGGATAGTGTTGAACAGGGTTCTGTAAGCATGGGGCCTTCTTTGCCATGATTTGTCAATCTCTGGTATGACCAGAATGACTATGCATCTCATTTAAGAGTTTTACTATTTTTTCTGGATTTTGCACTTGTTCAGTGGTGAAATTCCAAAGCACTGGAGGGGCCCACTGGCCTAGATACTTGCCCATACTATCCCACATACCCTGCCACTTATGACTTTCCAGCCTCAGGGAAAATCTCTTGGTCCTCCTATATCATTGTCTAGCCCCAGACAAGGCCCAAACCTGACTCTGCTTAACTCTCTGAACCAGACAAAATGGTTGTGAATAAAACACACTCTGGATGTATGCCAACGTGGCAATCCCCATCACAATCAGCAGGCAGGTCTCAAGGGTACCTAAAGGACATTCAAAACCTTCAGAACTCTCAAACGATGCTATAAACAGTCTGGTGGGGGGGCTGGGAGAACAAGGGAATGTCTTCTTCACAGGTTGGCCACCTGAGGAGGGGAAAAAAGACGTGTAATTGCTAAGCAGTCCTATTATATACCTCTCAAAGTATAGGGGTGATAATCGCATTGGGAACGCAAGCCAGATCAGTTTCATGACCAATGATTCTATTGTATTACAAGTCATTACCATAAAGTGCAATGAGACAAGAGCCTTCACCCAAGGCCCCCAGCCAATAAACACTAACACAGGAATACTGGCTGTAAGTAAGATACAACATGCTGAAACTGTGAGATCAACAGCAAAATTTTGAGAGCCAATAAATCAGCATTGTGACGAGAGACTTTTAATCAGAAACAATGAATGCTTATCACAGATACAATTAGACACACTCTGGTCAGATCTGTCATTATCTCAACCCTTCGTGCCTCATGTTGACCACCAAAAAGAACGGTCATGGTTTAAGCCCAGCTGTAAATCTGCCACGATGTCATTAGATCACTCCCCCTTCTTTTGCCCCCTGCTCCCGAAGGGATGGGGAGGAGAATGAAAAAATGTAACTCCCACAGGTTGAGATATGTACAATCCAGTAACTGAGGTATAACACAGACCACTGCTGCTACCACGAATAGTAATAATGATAAGGGAAATAACAACGGAAGAGAATACAGTCGCTTATGACCCACCAACCGATACCCAGCCCGACCAAGCAATGATCTCACCCTTCCAGATAACTACCCCAGTTTATATAGTGGGCATGACATGCTGTGCTATAGAATAGCTCTTTGGTTAATTTGGGTCAGGTGTCCTGTTTCTGCTTCCTTGCGGCTTCCCCTCCTCTGTGGCAGAGCATGTGACTCAGAAGGTCCTTGGTCAGACTAAACATTCTAAGCAGCAGCTAAAAACATCAGTGTTATCAGCACTGTTCCCAGGCTGAAAGACAAAAACACAGCCCTGCACCAGCTACTAAGAAGGAGGAAAATGAGTGCTACTGCTGAACCCAGGGCACAGGTATTAGACAATCCCTTGAGCACTTTGTTTCAGACAATTAATTGCACTTGCAAGAATTTCAGACCTCAGCCCTTGTAATTAGACCACTTCAGGAAATATTCTTTCTGAGATGTCATACAGGTGACACTGTTTGGGTTGCATAGAAGCTCCATCCTGTTGCACACACTGCAGCATAATTGCTGGAGCTAGGAGTCATTCAGCACCATTACATTCTAGGACCCATTGTTGGTGGTTGTCCCTTCACACTGGGGATGCCTTTTGGAAGGCAGGGTAGATACACAGCAGAACACACAGGTTCATCTGGGCACACAAACCTGTTGATTTTCCCAAAGAAAGTCTGGACTCTTAATCCAGACTTTCATTTTGAACACAAGGTATGCCCTGTCTTCCACTTGTCAAATCACAAAACTGGGAACTTCTTTATTTTCATGGTTGCAGGGGAACAGTAGCAGAAAGGGATCCCAGTGTGGGCACAGGTGTCTTCTGACCCACATCAAGAACGTGCTTCTCAACCCATGTAATTTGTCAGGCACATAGCTCAAAAAAGATGGGATACCTTTTAATATTCCTTTAAAACAAACACTTGGCTACTCAGAGATGAACATACAAAGGTGCCAACCCCATGACGGCAAGAATTGCTGAGAATGATGGAGAGCACTTGTACACAAGCACAGGTACTTGTGACTCTCCTAGCTACATTAGAGTGACCTCTTGAGTGAGCTGCAATTGACTTTGGCTGTAATATTATGCATGGGTTAAACATACAGATGTCCACCTATACATGTTACAGCTATTGTTGTTTCTACATTACCATACTGAACAGTTACTCTTTCATTTTTTCCCCCCCTTCTCACTTAACTGTGGAGATTTTTTAGCATATGTGACACAGAATTTGGCAAAAGTCAAAGGAGGACAGCACTATTGAGGCAAAGTGATAGCAGTACATGCTGAGCCTAAGGCTAAAGCCAGAAAGCAGCTGTCAGTGGATGACTAATAGATACCACTGGAAGACAGAAAGCCCACACAGTTACAAGAAGTGGCACATTTCTTGCTTATGGGAACAAATGAAAATGGCCAGTAACTGTGAAGTTTAGCTCCCTAACCCACTGGCTTTTAATTCATAGATTTCATTGAGTTCTTTTCCAAATTGTAATTGCTTCTTATTAGTAAAATTGAATTTATAACTGTCTAAGAAACATTTCTCTAGGCTACTACCTACACCTTTAGGTGGTAGTTAGTAGTCTATAAGAAAATGAGAAGCAGGTTTCAATGGCATCTTCAGATTTAAGGTCAGACTTTGTGCTAATACTGAACTTTCTGAAGGAACAAATAGTTCTCACTCCTAACTCCACCATTAATCTTTTTAAACTCTTTCATTCATGGCTTTTAGCAGAGCTGATGCAAAATAACACATACAGAAAGAATTCTTTTTGCACTTCTATACCACCCTGACAGAAAGAGCAAAGGGAAGGGATGGCACTCTACCCTTCTGAGTTTCATCTCCCATAAATGCTGCATTAGTGCAGATTTTCATGTTGAGCTAGCAGGTGCAAAGGTAGGACTGGGAGAAAACATTTGTGTTTAATGTTTTGGCTCTGAGAGGGGGACATTAGTATTACTAATCCTAAACACAGCTTTGGTCAGCATCATGCAAAGCTGAGTGTTCACAGAAAGGCACAGTCAGTTTAACCAAGCCAGTGATTTATATCAGAAAATACAGAATCATCGAATCATAGAATGGTTTGGGTTGGAAAGGACCTTAAGACAATTTAGTTCCAACACCCTTGCCATGGGCAGGGACACCTCCCACTAAACCATGCCACCCAAGGCTATGTCCAACCTGGCCTTAAACACCTCCAGGGAT
>JANRGW010037186.1:0-38297 GCA_024733675.1 Psilopsiagon aymara
CCAGGAGCAGAGGGAAGAAAAAGGGGGAAGTGAGTGAACAAACTGCGTGGCTGATTTATGGCTTAAACCACGACACAGAGCAGAAGCAGTATGGGGCCAGGCTGAGGTGGGGAGGCAGAGCCACAAGTTGAGAGGGTGAATGAAGGTGGCCAGTGCTTTAGCAGCTGCAGCAAGGGCAGACTGGAGAAAGAAAAGGCTTGGGCTGCAGCAGAGAGGGGTGCAGCCTGGAAACACAAAGTGCAGTACCACACTGCACCAAAACACTGGAATTAACATCAAAGCAATCCTGGAGCAAATGAGATTACAGTATGCATGTTAATGAGGCAGCAGTGCTAATCAGCGAGGATGCCGCTCTAGGAGGCCGGCACTACCAGCTTGGGATTGTTGTCAGGCTGGACCGGGCTTCCATTTGGAATGAGGATTCTGTTTGGTTTAAAAACCATCAGTGTTTTTGTGGAGTTTCTGGCAGCTCAGATCAGATTTGATTCTGTCAAGGAGATGTCTGGCCCTCCAGGGTGCACAGAAGAACTTGGAAATGGGATTGAGGTGGTCCCCAGAGCCAAACTGAAAATGACTCCAGAGCCAAAGAGAGGATGAAAGTTACCCAAAAATATATGTTGCTCTATTTTTAAACCTCATTATTTTTAAGCCAATCTCACCAATCTGCAGAGAGCAGGATACATTGCACACAACAGGCAGTGTGTTTGTGTGTTAAGACTTCCTAAGGAACATGAAGCCACTCAAGGTGCAAGGGGCCCAGCTCTGCTCATGCTTGGTGCCACAGTGCTGATGTCAGAGTTATACTTCACTATTGAGCTCCAAAACTGAAGCTTTTGAAAGTCAAGAGCCCTAAAAAAAGCATTTGCTTGGGAATCATGTGGCTTCAGGCAAAAAGCTACAAAAGGGGCAGCCCCTCTGCAGGGAGGTTTGAAGAAAGGGATGGCAGGAAGGTCAAGGTAAGAAGGACATCATGAAGAAGGAAAGGACTGAGATAAAGAAAGGGAGATAAGCTTCTCACAAGAATTAAAAGGGCAGGACCCATAGCAGAGGATAGGCATGAGCCCTATCTCTGCTACCACGGAGCTGCCTGAAACCTGGGATGCTCCCAGAGGCCAGGGAGCAGATTCGTCTTGGTCAGGGAAGCTTTGGAGCAGGGTCAGGAAAAGGGGAAACCTTTCTGGAGCTTTTCATCTGTCTCTGTAGCAAAGTAACCCCTTGGGAGCCAGTGGAAGGTGAAGAAACAGCCACCCCAGGGGATGGGAATGCTGTAGCGTGTGCTATGAAGGTGCAAATCAGCCTGGGAAATCAGCTTCAGCCTGCTCAAGGCTTCTCTAGAGCCCTTTTTATGGGAAATGTCACTCTGATCAAGGAAACTAGCCTTGTTTTGATCTGTTTTTCAAACAGCCTTTTTTCTTGATTGGAGAAATTGGCTTAAATGGGTCTCTTTCCCTTTTCTTAAGCAAGGCTGCAATTCATTTCTGCTTCCTTCTCTTTTCACCGATAATCTTATTTGCTGGGATTGTGAATAAACCAGAATTTGGGATATTTGAATGTTTGTAGAGCAGAATGAGATGTTTTATGTGCAATTTTGCCATGTAAATGTGTATCTTCTGCAGGTGGCTCTGAGTGATGTGTAGTGCTGGGTGCCAGGAGAGCTGATACTCAGTTCCCAGCTCTTATCCAGCTCTAAGAACATATTCTCTCTTTTTGCTTCAGAGAGGGCGATGCTGTGGCTCAGCTTCACAGAAATCATTCCTGCCTGGATGCAGAGGTGCTGCAGGAACAGGTTCCCAAAGCTGCACTTCCTTCACTGCATCTCCCAAGCAAACAGATCTGGGCAGAGCCATAGAGTAACCAGACGCAGCCCTGTGAAGGTGCAGATGTACCTCCCTTCTGCTGCAGATTTACATGGCTGGGGAAAGAAGCTGTTCAGTACTGCTTTCCATGCCAGGGAAATCATTAACAAATTAATCATTTACTAATTAAACGGCATGATACCCATGTAAAGGGAGTGTGATTATCCTCTTTTGTGAGTCAGGAAGCTAAATGGCGCTTCTGATTTTAAACCAAAATTGCCCTTCTTGCAACCCTGCAGCTTCTGCAGCCACAACCTTTGCTCCGTGGCCAAAACAGCATCTTTAGAGCATCCATCTCTGCTCACCAGTGAGAGAAACTACCCCAATTTGCACTGATTCAGGCACCATTGCTGCCTGACGGCTGTTAGCAATCTCTTTTGGGGAAGGGTTGGAGGATTTGTTGGGTGTTTTCCCATGTCTTTTCGATGTAGTATGGATTCTGGAGGGCTGGAAGAGCCAGACAAGGAGATGTAGCTGCATCCTTGCTGGGCATCATGGAGGCTTGCTGGGTACACACACACACTTCACCACCCTCTGGAGGAATCACAGCCTGCAAAAGCTATCTGCAGAGTCAGGAGAAGTGAGAGCAAAATGAGAGCCAAAATCTGATCTGCTTCTTTGCATTCTTCTGGTTTTAGTTAGACCGCACACGTGAGATTAAACCTCTGCTTTATCCCAAATGAGGAGCCTCTGGCAACAGACAGGAGAGAGGAAACTTCATCTGTGGTAGATGAGCACAAAAAGCGAGCAGGAGTGAAATAGGGAAGGTAGAGCAGTGGCACTGCTGGTCAGTGCAGATCATGGCAGTACCCTTCTCATTGCATGCTTAAAGTGAGTCTTTGGGATGCTGCTAAAGAAATTCTATAGTCAAAATGCCAAGTGATTGCATTGCAGGGATGTTCACTCTTGCTAAGACCTCTTGTACCACAGTGTCTTGAGTGAAGAGCCCAGAAAGAGCAGAAACTCCCCACAACTAAAGCTAAAATTCTTCCCCTTACTTGGTGGTCTCGGGGTGTCCAGCATAGGGGCAGCCCCAGCCCTGTGCACCTACATGGAGTTGTCATAGGTACTTTTTTTTACTAAGTGCAGCTCTCCATTCTTGCCTCCTCTGTAGCTGCAGTGCAATGAAAATTCATTCCCTACGGCCTTGCCCAATAACTTTTGGAACAATATGTTGTCCAGTTTTCTTTACTTTGTGTTCTGGTTTCATACACTCAATCAATTGCGGATGTCATGCAATAAAGTGGCCCTACTTGCCACAGAGAGGAAAGCGTGCTGGATTTTGCTGGGCATTTGTTTGCTTTGTGTTGTATACACAGAATAAAAGTTAATTCAGGAGCAGCTAGGAGAAAAAACACTGAGATCGGGGCACAGAGGTATAATGGACTGAACACTAAAGCCTTGCTGATTCCAGGAAAGTAAGAGACATCCAGGAGAGTTCCTTTCCCCATCATAACTCAGTGCAAATAAGTAGAAGAAGGTGGATGGAAATGGAGTAAATTATTTCACTGCCTAGAGGGACAATGAGCAGAAACAACTGGGCTGGCTTTTCCAGGCTTTCATCACTTTGGCATGCTTTAAAAAATGCCATATTCAGTCCCTTGCTACTGAACTTTATGGTAGCCATCCATCCAAGGTTACAATAACCAGGCAGCTCAACATCATTTTCCAGGTTGATTTTGCAGGGAAAAGGTGACACTGGGGTGATGTCTAAGAGCCTCCTCTTCCTCACCCTCATGGGGACACAAGAAGCTCTTTATCCTTTGGGCACAACAGCAAAGTGTAGCTCAAGATGCCCTAAAGCAGCCAGATTTAGGCTTTGGCTGTGTTTGGAAGGCTCTGCCGCAGCCCAGTGCTGACGCACACCCAGGACTAGCCCCATTCTTCTAAGTCAAAGCGCATCTCTAATTCAAACACAAAGTGAAAGGATGCTGGAAAGCCACTGGCCTTTATGGTTTGTTAAGCTCCTTGTGCAGCCATCATTTTAGCCCTGGTTTCTTTAGACTAGACCATTTCACCACTGTATTGCACCCCACAAAACCCACTGAGCCACTTCCTCTCCTTCAAAATGATGGAAGAAGTCTGGGGAAAATCCTGCTTTTGCAGCTGAAAGATGATGTGACTCTATTTTTCTTTTTAAAAATTAGAATAACAGTCACAGTTCTGAACAGCTCTTTATTAAACCGTCCAAACACATCATCTGCACTGGAGGATGTAAAGGCTGACACCAGACAAAACCATCAGATTGCTCCGAGAAAAATGCATTGGCTTGTCTTGACAATTTAGGACTCTGTGGAATACCCTGTTCATATTTGCTGTTGATTTTTAGACTGAAATTTGCAGTATGAAAACAGACATGTCCAAGAAAGCATTGCTCAGCTTAAACTTAAAAGGACAGAGATGCAAGATTACAGCAGAGAGATGCAGCTCCTGGCTCCGAGCCCTTTCTTAGGAACCGGCTTTCACTTTGCCTTGGGCTTTTGGTCTATCAGCATCTAATGAAAGATGACAGTGCAGGCTCCCTTAGGGGCTAACGTGGGCAATTTCAGTTCTGGCATTTTAATTTATCTGTAACCAGCAGTTTTCAAAAGGGTAGAGCTAAAAAAGAACTTGGCTTGGTCACACACACACAGACAAAAAAGGGGGAGTTGTGACATAAAATGCATGAGGAGGTTTGCTGCGTTTTAACTCCTTGGGATCCTGCGATGCGGAGCAGAGCCTGTAGAGATGGCCATCGCCTCTTAGCACGTTGGCTTGATGCTATTAACCCTATACACAAGGTAGCTGGGTTTTCTTTAGGTGAAGTGGAATCCTCTGTGGTTTATGGCTGTTGGGTTTAGTGCTGGGCACATCTTCCATATTCCTGACAGTTAAGGTCCCGACTTTTCCCGTTTATTAATCCCCAAAGTTGCATTCAGACACTGTAATGGCAAAAGGTTGGCTTAGGATCAGTAGCAGCCATAAATCCAGAATTAAAGGTTGCAGGTTCATCTCTAACCCACCCCATGGTGTCTAAGTGCTGCAGGGGGGTGAGAGCCTTCTGTGAGCAGGCCTGAGCACTGATAAACTCATTGCATGTATAACCTGATGTTCACTGCAGCATCACGAGCAGACCGGAATGCTCAGCCTGTGTCCCAGGGATAGAGGAGTATCTCAGCCCTTGATCCAGTCTTCCCATGGCATCTTTCTTGCCAGGTTTCCTCATGTCCCACGTGCCTGGGAGTGCAGTTATCATGGCAAGCTCTGTGCTGACACAGCCCAACGCTGCAGCCCTGCTGATGAGAGCACCTGGCACCAGCTCACATCCGAACCTCATCAGTAGCTTTTGACACTGCTGTTTATTTGTTCCCTGGCATGTTCAATGCTCCCCCAGGCACCTGCCTAGCCCCAAGACACCCAACAGCATCAGTGAGTTCCTAAAGGCTGGGTCCAATCCAGCCTTTGCCTGACCTGACCTGGGGTGGCAAAACCTCATTCAGGATTGAATGGGTTAATTCTTTCAAAGTATGTGTATTTTTTTTTAGCTTCTTTCCAGGGGAGAATTTCACTTTGCCTTTTTTTTTCCCTCCCTGCTGCCTCTAGAGGACCAGGCGATTCAAGGCACAACTCTAGCAGATGGTTTTGGTGATGTAAAGCACAAGCGGATCACTCCCAAGAGCTGCAGAGGCAGTTAAGTCAGAAATGAACTGATGCATGCAGTGTGCCACAGTCCCCATCCCACCCAAACGTAGACACTGTCATAGAATCATAGAATCAAGAGTGTTGGAAAAGACCTTTAAGATCAAGTCCAACCTTCACCCCAGGCAGCCTGTGCTGTAGCCGTGGCCCCTGCAGTGATTTATACACAGAGCAGAGCATCTTATTCAAAACCTGCTGGAAGGGGCTATGATCCCCTTCCTAAGCACCCCAGGGGGGGTGAAACCCAAATCAGATGTCTCTATGGTGACCCTGCCACTGCTGCATCACTGCATGATCCACTGTGGGAGCTGTACCCAGTGCTGGGCAATGCAACCGGTGATCGTGCTGCAGAGCAGGAGATTCTTATGGGGTTTATGTTTACATATTCTAATATAAAACCTTAACCTTCTGTCCATGGCAAATATTGCCAAAGTTGTTAGAGACTGAGAAAAGCAAATCCATATTTTGTCAATATTAGACCACTGATAAACAAAATTTGAGAACTAAATGCATTCTGTGCTTAGCAAGTGAAAATTAATGTCTGACAGGTGAGAATTGACTTTCTCTTAACATGCCCCTTGCTTTCGTGGGATAATCTGGAGCTATATTAGGAAATACAAACATTTTGAAGAAGAAAATGCATAATTTATAGGGAAGCAGCTCTGAATTAGCCATAGCATTGCACTGAGCTTTACCACAGTCCATCCATCTCTCACCCTGGATCTCAGCTGTGCCCAATGGATCCGCTCCATCTCTCTGATGAAACCCTCTTGCAGAAACAGTTAAACACAAGAAACCAGAAATGATCCATAAATTAGATCTGGCTATAGGTTCAAAACCATAAGTTATGACCTATTGACCTCCTACTCTGAGGGGAAATCAGAAGCATTTTTCTAAAGAGCCACCACTGGAGGAAGGGAGGTTTAATATATGGCACAGCCGAGCACTGATGCAAATAAATACAGAGCTGTGTAATTGTAGGGGGAATCAATAAACAGGAGGGTGGTTAAAATAAGGATATGCATAGTGAGGTGTCTGCTCTGTGTGTGAATGGCTGTTGCCCGAGAAGGGGAGGAAGAGCTTTTTCCTGCATAGATCCTCTAAACACAACAAAGGCAACAGCTCCTCCACTACCCCTTTTTATGAGAAGCAAGTTGCAGCTATTGTGTTCCTCCTCGCAGCTCTCTACAGTCATGATTATTAGCATAATTAATAAGTGCAGTTTGCTCATTGAAGAATCCCATCGACATTTGCCACTCAGGAACCACCATGTCAGAGCAAGGCACAAAAAATCCCTGTGACAGCGATTCGGTGAGTTAAGGTTTTATTGACGAGCGCCACAAAGAGCTGAAGCCCAGAGCAAGTCCCTTTTCACTTTAATATTTAAACCTCTTTTAAGAGGGTGTCAATAGTAACTCTGGTAATTGATGCTGGCAGTTGACAGTCTGGCCATGAAAAAGACAAGGGTTATAATTAACATACGCTAATAATAGCAACAGTGACACGCTGGCCACCACAGTGAAGGACACTGGGATGGGGGCAGCGGCCTCCTGCATCCCTGATGCCATCGAAGCAGAGCTGGTGATGCTGCCCAGGAATGGACCAACTGATCCAGGCAAAGCCCTGGATGTCCTGGATGAGAAACCTATCGCTGCTCAGCCTGGAGACAGGCCAATGCTTTTAATACCTAAATACCATTTGTAGCTAGTTAACCTCAGGATTTCCAGCATTAAAGATATTTCCCACAGGAACCAGGGAGCACTGGAGGAATGGATAAATGCAAAGTTCATGGAAGTGGACGGGAAAGAGCACACAGCCCTTTGCAAATCCCAAAGTACAGGGAAAATACCCAGTGAGTGCACTCAAAGTAGTTATTGGATGAAGCTTCCTGATTTTCATTTTTCTTATTCTGAGAAATGAGTCTATTGTTTCTGGTTAAAACTTAGGCTAAAAGCAGCCAAAATCTGAAGCAATGTGAGTTCTAATGCAATGTGTCAGATAACCTGAGTGTCATTGTTGCTGCTCAGTCTGCAATACAACCACGAGGAATTGCATAGTAGATCACAATCTTCAATTTTTAAATGCAGGTATAGAGCAGTTTTCCTGGCTTTGAGTTCTTCCAATACACAGAAAGTGGCATAAACCCAAACCCAGGCAGGTACATATGGTTATTAAAGCTGAATCAGTATTTTCAGTTGTGATTATTTTATTTAACGCTTTGAAATTAAAAGCTGAGAAACAACTGAAATATCTTTTGCACATTCAAATATTGAGCTGAGTTCACTACAGGGAAAAATATATCACAAATAGAAATCTGGGACTTCTAAAGTGAAGTTTAATAAAACACCATCAGTAACAACACTTCTCTTTTTCTCCCCATCAGGCTGAATGGCTGCATAGACAGAAATCATTGTGAACAAACCCAAGGCACTTCAGCTAAACCATTCCAGGTACTTCTCCTCTTACATCCAGCCTTTAAACACAGCAAAAATCCTCTTTAGCCACCCTCTCTCAGCAAACCCTCTCCTGCTCCATAGATATTTAAGCAGGATGTCCCAACCAGCCCCTTTTTCTGATGTTCTGAATGTTTTTTCTCTGTGCTTTGGGCTTCTCCAGGCGGTTCTTGCAGAGGAAGATGCACAACACAGGAACTGGGATTAAAGAGACAGTGAGAAGTCCTAACTGCTGCCGTGTGGCGGAGAGCAGGGTACGGATTTAGTGCTAACAACAGAGAGCTTTGTAGCAATTAAAGCTAGTCAAAACCCACCAAATACCAGAGAAAATAAAGGAGGGGGTTGGAAATCATCACAATATTATGTGCGTAAGAAGAAAATGAAATCAATATTCTTATTGTTCTCTGCAAGAGTCTCATAAGGAGGGAAGAGACATGTCCCAGTCTCAGGGCTGGCTGCAAAACAGAAGGTGAATGGTCAGATCCTCATCAAAAAGGGCAATCGGAAGCTTTTGCTTCAAAGGTCTACTCAAAATCAAGCGCTCCTGAGTTATTTCTTCACTTGTATTTTAAAATGACCACCATGAACCAGCTGGCAGTGAATGAGTGAGCTTTAAATAATTCTATTACTTTCTACAACAAATAATGCCAAGTTAAAGCTGTCCCCGTGTGCACACGTGTGTGTGCACGTGTGTGTGAGCGGGTTTCATGCCAAGGAAAAAGGCTGCTGGTGAAGATTCAGTGGTAAATGCATCAGCTTCCTAAGAGTTATTCTTTTCCACAAATAAAATGCCCTGTGTACTGTAAACTGCTCCTCTGTACTGTAATGCATTTGTTACCACTATGGCTCTTATTTAAGCATCTGACTACAGTAATTGTTTTATACATTAACTATACTCCCTGATGGTTGCTCTATTATCTTTTTTTTTTTTTTTTCCAAAATGGTGCTTGCAGATATTAGCAGCTTGATTACTCGTTTTATTAACAATTTCAACACGGTGTCAGTGTTGATTTGGGAAGCAAGGTGGTATTGTCAGTGCGAGGTTGAGTTCTGTGGTGCTTTGTTGCTGAGTTTAGTGCTCCGCACCGGCCACCCTTACCCCAACAAGCTGGGCTCTGTAGGAGTCTCGTTTTCTATCCAAGATGCAGGTTGACAATTCATAAGATTCAGGCACTTTGCTGCAGATAAAGCATTTGCATTCAGCTGGCCATCAGGGCCAAAGCCATGTGAAAGCGATTTGTGAGGAACAGGCATGGAAATGATGGATTAGGAAAGGGAAATGCACAAAATCTCTGCAAGGCAGTGACACGTGCTCCCGGTAAACACCGTATGTGGAAGTGTGTGTGTGTGTGTTTGTACGTCTCTGGGTAGAAGCTCAGAAAGGCAGGACCAAATCGTATATGTCACTGCCTTTTATACACAAGCAATCTCCAGCAGCAAGTGGAAGGGGAGGAAGATGCTGGATCAGGCTTCGGAAAGGGGCAGGCGAGGGTGCTGCAGTGCAAAGCACTCCTCTGCCTTTGCTCATGCGTCATGTCTGTCACCAAAAGGAAAATCAGAGTCTGGTGCCAGTTATTAAATATCTTCATTATAAGGGCATTCCTTCCAGCTGACTTTCAATTTTGTTGTATCTAGGGGCCCCGTGTTAATAACTGCATGCTAAGGACAAGTGTTCTCAGAAAACACTGACTGTTTAAGTTCTTACACATAATATGCAGCTTCCTGCTTCTGACTGATAGATATATTGTGCAGCCAAGCCACCATAAAGGCAATAAATATATGTACTGTTATGGGTCATGAGTCTAAAAATTAAATCGAATGCAGAAATTGAGTCTTGACAGAATCTGAAGGGATAATGTCTTAGCTTCTCCAATTACGCAGTTCAACATTTGGATAAATCATATGAAAGTAAGTATTTAGCCCCATTTTTCATAATCACTATTAATGAGAACAAAATGGGAGCTGAGGGCAGAGGGAGAGAGTTCTGACAAGATAAATAGCATATGGGGTGTGTTGTCAGCCACAGAAATCAAGGCTGTTTAAGCCCCCTAAACAGCAGGAAGCAAAAATGCAGTAAAAAAATACATAGAGAGAACAGTGGTCATGTGTTCTTATCAGTGACAGTCTCTGTGTCAGGGCTCCTGAGATCTGGCTGCCCAAACACCACTTAGGGCACACAAGTATCATCTAGAGCTCCCTGGGATGGTGTGAATGAGTGATACTCAGAGCACACCATTTCAATACTGCCTTTTTTCACTCTGTAACAGCACTTACAACCTTCCTAAAAAGCTTCATTTAAAAGAACACAGATTCCGCCCCCCCCCCCCCCCCCCCCCCCCCCCCCCCCCCGGTCCAATCCCTGTGGGGCCAGGACAGGCGGTTACCTGCACCTTCAGCGGCCATCCCTTTGTTTCAGGGCAATAAAAGCTTAGGAGAAGTTGTGTCATTTATACCACGGGTTTCTGTGCAGGGCTTAAAGGAAGGAGGGGAAGGTATAAATTCCATGGTTATTTTCTGTCATCTTCTCTGCCTTTCCTGCTTTTCACGTTGAAATCACTTTAAGCATCTGCGGCAGAATTATTCTTAGAGAGTCTCTCATGAAATTAGATGTCTCTGAATTGAATTCATTTCCACTCCATTTCGTCAGATGCTAACACAGGGAGAGCCAGATCCTGCTCTGATTGGCTTTGAGACATCATCCCCCTTTTTGCCCACAGAACTTGGGGCTTCACACTTGTACCACCCGGAGTTCATGCCCTGTGTTTCGATACCACAGGGAGCATCCGGTGCTCTTGCTGGGATGCAGGCAGTAGATGAACTGTTAGGATGTTATAAATCCTAACAACTCACTAGGAACCAAATGATATCCGATCATTCCTACAATATAAAGTACACGGTCACCTTTCTGCACCAGATTAGTTACAAGATCCCCACTAAAGTCAACAGCAGTTTGTAATATTAGACATATGTACATACCCTCTGCTGCTCTGAAGATGAGCATTGCGCTGTAAACCTCTGCATTAAGCTATAAATACCCCCAGCAATCCAGGGCCAAAGGGACCATTTTGATATCTCATGCAACATTAGCAGCTCACAGATTAAGCACGTGGGGCCTGGGAGATTATCTCCTTGAATCAATACGAAGCAGGGAGCAAACAAACAGCTGGCTGGGTTCCCCCCAAATCAAAGCGTTTGATGGTGGCAAGCTTCAAAGCAACTGGTTGACACAAAATGGGTTGGGTGCTCTCCCCTGCCGTGCCCGAGGAGCAGAGGGGAGTGTGGAAATAAAGAAACATCCAAACATTACTGCTTCCTCCTCCCCCCACAGACAAACCACCTCCCAGAGAAAAGCAGAGAAGCAACAGAAACGGCCCCAGAACATATGGTGGAATCAAGCGCAGGATCCCCCGTAGGTTTGGGATGTACAAGTAAATATTAATCTGGGGGGGATACTGGGGGCTGAGATCAAAAGAGCTGCTCCCGTTTCTATAGGGAAAAGGAGTGCTTTGATGTCACAGCGTCTTCGCTGCGCCACCTAATGAACTGAAGTTGTGACACAGAGACATCCTGTGAGGCCTGAAAGCACTCAGCACAATGACACATCTTTGGGGTTTGCTGCTCTCTTTATACATCAGCTCCCTTTGCGGGGCAGTGAGGGGGAAGAATTCTGCTGGAGAGGGTGAATAACAGCAGAGGTGATGGAGGGGGATTGGGGTGTGAGAGTGGAGCGTTTCCTCCTTGCTTACATACAAGGGAGAGGAAAAGGGGGCTCACTCAATCGCAAGCCTGCCCAGGGAGCATCAGGTCGAGATGCAAATTGGAGGGAAGCAGCACAGCAGGGTGTGCATGAAGCAGGGACCACATCCTCACACATCGTGCCCATCCAAGACCAGACTGGAGTCATCTTAGCACTGCACTTCATCCTTCACAACATCCTCATGTGAGGATAGACATGAAATGGGCTTCAGGAAGATGCAGAGTCAGGGGCAGGATGAGCTTCTTGCCCAAGTCCTGTGGTGACAGAATTTCCTCACGTTCACATCAGGTCAGGACAATACCCAGCAAGTAAGAAAACCATGGCAATAGGCATCTTCCTCACACAGGCTTCTCAGCCGGGTTGGCCAAAGAGTGGGCTGGAATGGTTCATACAGGCTCCCAGAAGAAACCCACAGAAAGAGAACCCTGTGTGCCCACCACAAGGAGGGAAAAGGAGAGCAGGGAAGACCCCACATGTGATGGTCGCAGCTACCTAAACCCCTGTCCCAAAAGGCAAATGCTCTGGTGAGGAAATCAGAGAGAATGGGAATAAAATAAATCCTAATAAACTGTGCAGCAATGCTCTCAGTGCAGCCAGGGAGGCAGAAAGGAGGTGAAAGTGGGATGGAGAGATTGGGATTTTTAAGGATGGCTTAAAGGATGGGAAAGGGGTTGGTGGTTGGCTTTCAGGTCTACCTACTTGCATAGCAGAAAGGCTTTGCCAATTTTGGATGGATCTCTAGCTTTTCACCAGGACCTGCCATTCCCTACAGAGCATGGAATGGTTTATTAGTCTTTTCTGGGAGCATCTTTCTACCCAATCCATGGCTCCTGGCAAGGACACAAAGCTGAGAAGACCCCAGGGTCAAGATGCACACAGCCACTCAGCCAGGGCAGGGTTAAATCCAGTTAATCCCAGGGCTTTATTCCAGATTAATTTTGGGAATTGGGAGCAGCACTTGGCCCTGTGTGACAGGGTCGGGTTTGCAACGGCAGAAGAAACCCAACAGCATTACCTGCGCAGAGAGGGCACAGATCCGGGTGGGAGAGTTGCTCAGGCCAGAAGTCAGGGAAGGTAATACAGGGAGACAGAGCTGCTGAACCAGGCTGGAAAAAGGAATTGTATTCAATCATCTGCTTTCCTTATTTCATAGCTGAGGAAATTCATCTATTCCTTGGACTCGTTTGTGCTGTGTTATCACGAGGCAAAGAAACTGTTAGAGAGAATAAAAAGGGTGATGCTGAGCTGTAAACTGCCTTAAAATGCTGCACCCAGGTAGGAAGAATAAAGCCATGAATTAGGGAAAAAAGCTCATCGGCTTTTCTGAAGCAAGGATGTGGTTTGTTTCCTGAAGCCAAGGACGTGGTTTGATCTCTCTTCACCGAGTCACTGGGATTAGGGAAGGCATTAACAGGAATGACAACTTGATGGGGTTTTAGCAAAGCGTCATGACACTGTGACACCAGCTTTCCCCAAAACACTGTATTTAAGTGCACATACACAGAAATACACGTACATACATGTCAGTAGGCACAGGAGGGAGGCCTGTAAGGACTTGGGATTGAACTGTCCCAGGAAGGGCTACAGAAATGAACCTGCAAAATTCCATCCACTCAAAGGCACACGGAGGAGTTTCCTGTCAGGATGTTGCTGCTGGGGATATACAGCACTAGGACTCAGGCCCCCTGACACCCCCAAAATCACAGGAAGGAATGCAGGGTGGTTCCCAGCACACATCCACCCCTATGGGAAACAGTTTCTGGAGTGAGGGAAGGGATCGGTCACATGGAGGTTCTTTTACATGAAAAAACACTGAAACAGTGAGGGGATTTGATTGCACAGAAAAGACAGGGGCTGGATGCAGCTCCCAGTGCTGCTGGGTAGAAATAGTCAATAATAATAGTGGTAGTAATGATAGTAGTAGTAGTAGTAATAATAATAATAAACAATAATAATATAACCACAATAATTATAATTATAACAATAATAATAATAATGCAGTGGGAAAAGGCTCATCTCAAGCTGATCATTGAGGCAAATTAAAGCAACTGTGATATAGCCTTGGGGTGGGCTTGGGGAGGTTTTGGGTTGGGGAAATCCCATCACTTTTGGGCATCAAACAGCACCTTAGTGGGACCCAAGGGTAATTTGCACAGAGAACCTGCTCCAGAGGTCTGGGTGCCTTAACAGCCATTTTTCCATCTTCCTCTTATTGCAAAGCCTGTCTGAATTAGATTACATAAATGCTGTTTTTACAGCATCAAGGGTGATGTATGGGCTGTCTTAAGAACAGAAGTGTTTACTGCAGCTTTCCTTGGCCGGTAGCTGTATTTGACTAGTACAGTGTGAGTTAACCCCCATCCCATTGATCCATGAACATCCTGAAGGAGCTCAGTTATTTCACATTAGAGTAGGGCTGATATGACCATCCCCTGGGCTGGGGAGAGGGATGGACCAGAGACACACAGATCTTTCTGTGAGCTCCCCTTGCTGTGTGGTGATGGATACCCCCCCACCTAAACTAAGGCTGTGATACCTGAATTAAAAAGTTCAAAATCAGGATGCAAGAGGAAGTTGGAAATGATAGGAAGCATCATTGGAGTCTGCCAAGTCAATGACTCAGGCTTGGTTTAGATATCCTGAGCATGATTTAGGCTTCCTTCCCGGGATAGGAGGTCAAGGTGGGAATCCTGTCCATAACCCCTGCTTTGCTGCATGGTGAACATGGGAAACTGCAGCCTCCCCCAGACACCACCAAATGATGGTCCTTCCACTGCCATGACCATGACAAGCAGAGACGCGGGGCTGCTTCTGCTGCGCGGCAAAACCAGCGCCGCCTCCAACTGACACCAGTGGGATGTGGATGCAAACGGAAATCAGGACCTGCGCTGCTCCAGGCCCTGGCGTGGTGCTTCCCTGCGCAGGGGAGCCAGGAAGGAATGCTGGCGGCTGGGGCGGGCGATCAGCTCTGGGAATGGAAGTGGGTGTCCCGCACCCTCAGCCTGTGCAATGCCTGCAGTCAGCCCTCTGCCTGCCCGATCCCTGCCGGGTCCCTGCCCACACTCAGCCCGCACCCTCTCTGTATGCTGCCCGCGCTTATCCCGCCCTCATCCCGTCCCCATCGCTATTCCTATCCCTTCCCGTACCCCAAACCTCCGCCCTCCCTCCGCCCCGGGCAGGCTCGTGCGGGTGCTGCCCCCTGCTGGCGCTGCCCGCGCCCTGCAGCGGGCCCGGGCCGCTGTTGCCGCGGTAACGGCGGAGGGGGAGGCAGCGGCGGGGAGGGGGACCGGAGGGACCGATCCGGGCTCCGCCGCCGGTGCTCATCCGGATACGGGGCAGAGCCATGGAGGGAGCGGGGCAGCAAAGAGGGGTTCATCGCATTGTTTGGACAGAAGAAGGGGCTCGGAGCATCCCCTCACCTCGCAATAGGAATTCCCTCTGCACCGGGGATGGGAAATCATCCCAGTGCCACCTCCTGGTCGCTGGGAGCCCGCTGTCCGCCGGCCGGTGCGCTGCGAGCGGCTGCTCTGTGCCCTGGCGCGAAGCGGATGCCTGCGCCAGCATCCCCCCTCCCGCAGCCTGATCAGGATTCACCTCGCATCCAGGGGGAGCAGGGCCGCGTCTCCCGGCATGCACCCGCCTGAAACTGCAGCCCATGGCTCTCTGCAGCGGCCATCTGGTTGGAAAACAAGAGGCCAAACCGCTTCAGCATCACGACATGTGTCCGCCAGAGGGGAAAAAAAGGGGAGGGGGGGGGCACTCAGAAATACCAGGGAGAAGGAAGGCGGTTGGTGCGGTGGGATGCGCGGGAGGGACGTGAGATGTGGTGCAGCAGCATCCCATGTGCTGCGGGATGCTGCTGGGGATGTGCTCCCCTCCCATCGTTCATCCCAGAGAAGCATTACGGCTCTCAAGGATTTCCCCCTCATAAATTAGTATCTTCCAGCTGTTTCCTTCCACATAAAAATCTCTCCTATTTCTTCTCTTATTGCTTTATATAAACAAACATGAGAGCTGCTCGTTCTAAATAAAGTTATTTGTCTACGTAAATTAATATATCATATTCTCTCCTGAAATATAGAGAGCTATTTGTCTCCAGAGAAATCATGTTGAGTGACATAGTATAACCCTATTCATTTGCATATGCAGATATGTCTAATTATTCAACTTGCAATTAAAGGCTTGTGTGTCAGCAAATGAGACTAATTAGAATCATAGAATCATAGAATTGGTTAGGTTGGAAAAGACCTTTAAGATCATTGAGTCCAACCATTAACCCAGCACTGCCAAATCCACCATTAAACCAAGTCCCAAGTACCACATCTACATGGCTTTAAAATACCCCAAGCGACAGTGATGCCACCACTGCTATGGGCAGCCTGTTTCAATGCTGGATAACCTCTTGAGGAGGAAATGCTCCTAATATCCAATCTAAACCTCCCCTGGTGCAACTCGAGGCTGCCTCCTCTTGTCCCTTCACCAGCACCATTGCCCTTCTCTGGATCTCCTGCAGCACCTCAATGTCTTTTCTTGTAGCGAGGGACCCAAAATTGAACAGAGGATTTGAGGTGCAGCCTCACCAGTGCCTCACCAGCACAGGGGGACAATCACTGTCCTGGTCCTGGTGGCCACATTATTGCTGATACAGGCCAGGATGCTGCTGGCCATCTGGTCACACTGACAGCTCACATCCAGCTGCTGTTAACCAGTACCTCCAGGTCCAAATATTCCCCAGTCCCTTGAGTCCCTCCCTCCTGGAACTGTCCCAGGTTAACTTATCCAGCTCAAATCAGGAGAGGTGAATCCTGGAAATGTCTGAATTAGAAACAAAGCTATTTGGTTTTGGAAATCACTGAAACAAGACTTTTTGGCTTCAAAACTTCAGGCTCGACTCGTTCTATTACACTGGAAGCAATCCTCAACTCGTTCATCACATTGTTATTCACCGAATGATATGAATAACATTTATCATGGTCACTCACAACGATATTTTCCCAATCTGCACATTACAAATCAAAACAAATGCATGTGCAGATAACTGGTTTATTTCCAAACCACATTAATCCCAGCAGAGCCACAGCCAATTTTTCACAGGTTAATGCAGAGTTACAAGCAGCAATTATACTTAGAAAACATCAAAATCATCTCATTTGATGATTTTCAACCCAATACCTTTTTCTTTTCTGATTTCAGCCTCCAGTGAGGGGATTCCTCCGTTTAACTTTAGCCACTGAAACTGTAGACCAGGTCCAATGACCCATGAGGACATTCCTGATGACTGCCTTCCAACGAGAGAAGCTGTTGTCTGGATGTGCCTCAATTGCATTTGGAAATAACCTGGGATTTAAAACAAAAGAAGGGGAAACAAAACAGCACTATTGAAGCAAAACAGTGGCTTGTTCCATCCTTTCATTTTCTTTCAGTGAAAGGAAAAGGAAAAGAAAGACAATTACTTTCTAGTTAATCCAAATATGTCGGAAGTTTCTTCTATTTCTCTATTGGGGGAAGAGAGAAACAGGAGGAGAGCAAGTGAGGGGAAGAAAATCTCTCTGCAGAAGCAGCCTTCTGAAAGTGTGGCTTAGAAACATCATTCCGCATTTTCTGTCTGTTCCAAAAATTCTAAAGATGAAAAAGCACCAGCACAAAACTGTTGGTGCACTCTATAGGGCCACAAATCTGGGTGAGAGAATTAGGGATCTTCAACTTTCCAAGAGATCCCGAAACCCTCTTAGGACCCTAAATAAGCGCTCTGCTTTCATGGGAGCTCAAACTCATTTGCTCTCATCCTGGTGCTTATGATGCCTTTCAAAGCCCGGCGGCCCTGGCACTTGGAGGCTAGAAATGTCCTTTTTGTTCCATGCTTCTTTATTACCCAGGTCAGTGGGATCTCATCCATCACTCGGTCTCTTAATGCTTTTACAGTAATAGCTGCCCTTTTCCCTCTTTAACACGTACACTGTAAATGGAAATGATCAGGCCACAAACAGGGCTGTTGGTCCTGGCCAGGTTCCTGTTGCTTTTTGCCTCCTGCATCTGGCTGAAACACAGTGGGGTTAAACCATGTTTAGCATCTAGGGATCAGCGACAGGAGTAAATAAGTATTCTATAACCTTCTCCAAAAAAGCATAACAAAATAATAACAGGAAAATGAGGTTAAGTGGAACCATTTCAATAATGTTACAGTCCTGCCTTCAGTCAATGAACGCTGGGAAATTCAATGTCTTCAGAGGCAGTGATTTCATTTTCGTTCTCTCCGCTGCTGAACTTCTCCTCACAAAGCAATGAGTTAAAGACTTAGCAGCAGATTCATAATACATCTGAAATGTACTTTTTGTGTTTAATATTCACTGGAATGGGTGACTTTGCTGGGTTTGGTTATCGAGACGAATAATAGTTTTCATTTTCATCGAAGCAGAAGATATAATTCTATTACCTCCTTTTTCTTTTTTGGATAAAATAATCTGGATGAAGTGCAGCAAAATGGGAGAAGAAATGATTCCATAGACCCTGTTAATTATGTATCCATCATATAAAATAGCAATAAGAGCATCATAAGTTTTCATTAAATAGGGCAAGGGGGTATTTGCAATCTTGTCCTGTCAAGTAAGAAATGGCTTTAAAAACTCCACTTATTCTATTGCAATAATTCTAACTAATTTTGGAGCAATGAACAATAATTTTGGTGCCTACTAAGTAGGAATCTGACAATTTTGTAATTTTGAATCATTTTGTGCATTGCTCCATATACAATAAACTTGAGTTCAGGCCCTAAAACTTCAGGGATTTTAAAGTTGAATGCCTGCTCTAAATTAGGTGCCTGAGCAATACAGGTTAGGGATGGGGACCTCAGGCTCATACTCACTGCGCAGCTTTGCACCAAGCCGCTCTGTTTCCCAGCCCTGATGCAGCACAACTGCATCACCATATTTTAAATGAATAGAATTGAAAGAGGTGCCATTCTATTCACCCTGCAGGCAGCAGCCGATCCAGCATTGATCCTAATTTCTGGAGTCCAGGCTGGAAATGAACTAACTCCAAGAAATTGCCAGTGTTTCATCTGAAATGCAAAGCTACGCCCCTGGTGCCCGGTGAGCTCTTTAGACAGCAGGTTCAGGGAGCAGATGGGCTGTTTTCTTCTCTGCTTTCCTGTGCAACACATCCATTGTGAAGATGCCCTCAATGATCAAGCCTAGCCGGTGCACTGGGTTGCTCAAAGACACCTCAGCTTGTCCGCATCTCATGTGTCTGTCAAGGAATGCCATGCCTCACGCTATCGGAAAACCCCCTTGCAGACAGAGCAAGCTGTTTTCCCATTCAAACGAAACCTAACAGCAAAGCCACGCTGCAAGGCGCAGAGCAAGAAGGTTTGATCCTTGCAGAGGTGCAGTGTTGGGAAGGAAACCGGCTGCATGTTGGAAACAGACAATTTGATAAAGAGCTTGAGAAGAAGGAGAAAAACTGCTGTGGCTGCAGCTTTAAATTAAAATGCTGCATCAGGCAGTCCCTCAGGACTTGATAGAAATCTAATTAGTCAGACAATCTGGCACCAAATGTCCTAATTTCCCCAATCCATGTGGGATTTGTGCATTCTCTTATTCACTGCAGTTCTAAATTTCAACCTGAGCCTTTCTAACCCCTCTCTTTTTCCTGTGCAGACATGGGACTCGGGAGAAGGTGATCCCTATCAAAACCTAATTGTTTTTCATAAACCTTTAATTAATTAGACTGCAGTTCATGAAAGACACTTAAAACATAAACAGTTTGTTTAGAGACAAGTGCTGGGTGAGGACTGGTGCTGGATTTTCACAAGGAACCCAAGTGTAATTAATGTGCATGGACTTACGCTCAGTGTGTGGGGTCCAGAGTCCTCCCTGGAATGTGCTGGGAGCAGAGGGAGGACCATGGCCATGGCCAGCATGCAGCCGGCCCAGGGTGGAGCATGGGTCCCATGCAGCCAAGGGCTAAGGGCAGGAAGCTCTGGGGTAGTTGGTACTCAAGAACAGCTCCAAAACAGCAGTGGAGTCCCCCCAGGTTGGCTCTATGGGACACATTGAGGACAGCAAACTTATAATGCAACTAGCCCTGTCCTAGGGGACCACAAGCTCTTGGAGCAAGGTGCTGAGCATCCCTGAATCCCCCTAGCACCCTTGGAGTGAGGAACTCTGCTCACAGAGGATTAAGCCATTTGGGAGCAACAGATTTGGTTTTTTTCTTCCTATGACCTGTCATGTCAAAGCTTTTTATTAAAGTCTCTTAATCCCCAGATTATCCCCATGAAAGTTCCAGAGCCCCATCCCAGATAAGACAGGGCCCGTTGTGGAGATGCACATTGGAGGAGTTTTAATCTGCAAATTATTGGCATGCAAGACCATAAGGGGCTGCTTTGCTGCGTTGCCCATTGCGTCAAGGGGAATTGAATATGCATAAAGAAGACTTCAAATGGGCCACGCACTGTATTCCTCCCCTACATGTACAATTCCCAAGTGGCCAAGGGGCCCTGCTGAAAGGAAACAACTCTGCCATGCAGCCACCACATACATGTGGAGTCTCCTAGAAGCCGTGCAGCCTTCATGGAAAGAAGGTGAGCCCAGCCAGAGAGAAGGGGTTGGTTCCCTTCTCCAAACACCCCATTTCATTCCAATGGGATACATGATTTGATTTTTAAGAGAGGAATGATAAGAACAGGAAGGCAGAGCTGCTGATGGAAACTCTATTTCTCTCCTGAATACTGGGGGAGGACAGCAAACAAAGTCCCTGCTAGGGATCCTTTGCTGACACAAACTATGCCATGTGGAGCGAAGGCTTATGCTGTATACAAAACTAATTAGCAGTTACCTTCTAGATGAAGGAACAACTCAAGCATCTGTTTCACTGAAGTGCTTGTAAAAAAAGAGACAGCCTTATGGGTTTGCAAATGTCATTGCTTGGGCCTGGGGGCTCTCAGAATCAATGCTGGGGAGTCCACGAGAGACCATTCCCTCCACAAAGTGCTTCCAGGCTGGTGATGAGTGAAGCAGGATATGCCGTCTCTTCTCCCCTTCCATGTTTGTGCAAGCACCTTGTTGCACCTCTCTGCCTGCAAAGGCCACCAAGCAAAAATTAACAGGGAAATGCTGTATAAACATGTATTGATTGGGAGCATCACAAGTGTGAGCAGGGAAGGCTCTCAGCAGAGCCTATGATGCTGAGCTCCCCCTCAGTATGCGGGAGGTAGGTAATATATCCACACATTTATATATGCTCATGCATGCTGCAGGGTGACCAGCTTCACCAGCTCTCCCTAGCATAGATGCTGCTATACAAAGCCAAACCCTGGCTATCACTCACAGAGATACTGAGCCCCACTTGTTCCCACTGAGATCTCCGCTCTGGATCAAGCTCGGCACCCATCAGAGCAGACCAGTCTCAGTGCTCAGCAGCAATTTGGAGACCTTCTCCAAAAGGCTGAGGATAGTCCAGGACATGGCTTGGCTCTCGGCGTGTAACCTCTCATTGCTCACTAGGTGAAGATGTCACCCATTCGCCGGGGATCTGGCTCGGGAGCTGCAGACCTGGACTCAGCTCTGGCTCTGTTGCAGCGTTCCCTATGACCTTGGGCCAGCTGCTTGGGTTTCCTCCATACCTGTTTCCCATCTGCTGGAAAATAACTGGATATGTTAAAGGGTTTGTATGAAGATAAGTAAACTGTGAGGCTATTTTTAGCTGTTACACTGAAAGGGCCTAAATATTCCTATTTTCTATAACAGATCAAGGACTTTAGCATTAGGCAGAAAAAGGTGTTGGGAAAATAAAGCACTGCCTTTCTTGAGCCTCCTCTTGAAGGAGGGAGATGTGTCTTCCTTTAGAGCCAGCTCGTCATGCATTTTATGAAATGGCAATGCCCACATTTTCCCTAACAGCCCTCATTCCAGCACATGAAATGGCCTGAAGTAGCCTTTGGCTCATGGAAACCTTCCAGTGTGCTTAATATTACTTGCAATGCCCATATTAATCATAGCACGCAAGTGCCAGAGCCACTGGAGGGAAGGAGAAGGGGCAGGCCAGGTAATTTATCGCTTTACAGCCCCAGCATGAGCTGCTGCATTAGTTCAAAATTACTTTGCTTTCAGTTTCCCCAAGTTCTTGGGATACAGAACAGGAGAGGGGGTTGTCTGTGAATCATCTGTCATCTCTCCAGCTTTTGGCTACAACCTTGTCGTGACTCGTGGAAAAAACTGGGATTCTAAATAAAGTGTGGGAGTGGGGAAGTGACTAATTGAGTGCAGTAATTAAACAGAGCTCCCAAAAAAGCTGAGCGTGTGGCTTCAGCCATCAGCACCCAGAGTGTGGGGTGAGAATGCCTCCAGGATTTGCTCAGTGTAAGGGGCAGCATCATCTGGTAGGATGCAACAGAGCAGTCAATGCATGGGCAGAATACTGGGGTTTGATATGAACAGGCCTAGGTGATGGAGCTGAAGCAGGGAAGTAGCTCTTGTTGCTTCAACTCCAAAATAAAGGAGTGAGGAAATGTGGTGCAAGGTTCTGATACCTGCAGGCAAAGCCAGAGCTTTGAGCATTCACCTGGGCCATAAGATCTGCAGGCAAGGCCACCAGCTTCCCCCAGACATGTGAAGACGCTGAATAAAACTGGTACCAGCTTGGAAGACTTCTGCTCCAGCTATCCAGCTATCTCAAAAGATAAAATACCAGCATCAATATATCCCAGGTGTCAAATGAAACCATTTGTACACACTTGTTCCTTCTCTGGTTCAATTAATAAAGGCAGCCAAAGAAATACTGAGCACATTTCCTGTCAGAAAGCTCCCCAAACTTAGTGACATTTGGAATAACACAAGACAGCTGCGCTTGTGTGATAAGTTAAATGATGTATTCAGAAATAGCTCCATTCGGAAGGTTGCATCTTTCATAGCAGCCTGGCGCCAGAATCTGTGTTGTGTTCTTCCAATGTGGAATAACTCTTCTTCCCGGCTTACATATATTGATGAATACACTTGAAAGATGGCCGGATTCTGTATAGCACAGTGCTTTCTTTTCCTGACACATGGATCCATCTGCCAACATCACAGACCTAATTAGTACTCTCCAATTTCCATTCACCGGTTAGGAAGCATGTGGCATCTTTCCACAAGCCTATAAATCCTCACCCTACACAGACATACACCATATTGTGATGGGTGGGTTATAACCTCCATGAAACTGGCAATTGCAGTTGCCTTTCCACTGAGGCTTAATGTCATGAGAGCCAAAACAAGAGACCATCACCCAAAACACAGTCTGGCACAGCAGGGCGAGGGATGCAGTTCTGAGATTCCCAGCCCTCAGCTACCATGTCCCCATGCCCTAAGAGCTACACACACTGCTGCTGGGTCAATACAGTTGTGTATTGGGCTGTTGTTGAAACCAGATTTGTGTAATGGCCAAAAAAAATCCAGCATAGAGGCTGGGTCATAAAGGCAACTTAATTTGCGCTTAGGCACATAAAGGCAGCAGTGATTTGTGCAGCTTAATATAACACAGCAAATGCAAGAGCTAGGAGAAAGAAATGGCAGGGACATGATGAGCCCTGGAGACCCAGCTCTGTGAAAGGAGGATTAGAATATCACTTAAATAAAACAGAAAGAGGGTAGAGGCATATCTGCCTTCAGTTCTCCTGCAAACAGAGCAGCACATCCCCTCCCAAGTGCGGTCAGCCCTGCAGGTCACAAATATTGTGTGAATATGCACTAGAGGTTATTGTTCTTCCCATGCTGGGGAGAGTTATTTGGAAGTCTCCTGCTGGTGTTAAATTAAATTACCCATATAAATAGCACCGGAGGTGACGGACAATAGATCCCACTGGTTTGCAAGGAGGCTGCTCTATAATAGGCTGAAAGGTAGAGCTATTGTAACATGCCCTGAAAGGCATCTATTTAACTTAGATCTCATCAAGCTTCCACCTGGTGTAAGCTACTTTACAGACCTCCCCCTGCAACGTTATCCAACTTCTGCTGTGCAAGAGCCAAGCCTACCAAATACCTATGGAGTTTGTAGCAAAGTGAATTAATTCCTTTTATTTTGGGGTTTCCACTCATTTTGCTAAAATTCCATTTCAGCAGAGTCTATATTCAGATTTCTAACTTTAAATAATGCTTCTTTTGGAAAAAAAAAAATAAATTGCCTGCTCAACAATTACTTTCTTTCTTCTTAAGCATCCTTGCTACTTTGCAGGGTTACTCCCTACCGCTCCTTTTTAAGATGAAAACAAGAAGTTAAAACAAGGGAGAGAATTAACATTCCCCAGGGAAAGCAACAAAATTCACATCCCAGCAAGCAGCATCTCAGGGAGCAGCGATGCCAGATATGTACCTATGATGTAAAATGCTTGAAACGGATCATGAGCAATAAAGAGAGTGTTTGCATTGCTAGAAAAATAGCAACAGCAAAAGCCTTGGCAGTTTGATGTTCTATCAGGGTTATGGGTGTCATTAATCACCAAATAAAGGCACAGATAGGGTGAGAAGAAAACTGGAGGCTCTGCTTTTTAAAAGCAGAATCTAAGCCAAATTAACCTTGGCAGAAACCCGCTAAAGTTGACGATGCTACTGGGCAGCCAAAGTTAACCTGGCTCTTTTGCTTTGTTTTCCACTTATTTTAGAGGAGACAGACTGTTTTCGTGCTGTTGGCTGAGAGAGAGTGTGAGGATTAATAGTCAATTCAAGGCTGTAAAGTGCTGCATTGCTGTGAAGTATTTAATCTAGAAGCTTGTTGTGTTTCTGAGGATGTAGCCTAAGCTGTCAGCACAAAAGCAGGTAAAGTGCAGCCCAGAACTTGCAGCAAGGTAAAAAATTAGCTACAAGGAAATGAAACAACAACAAAAACCTATCAGAGAGTGTGAAATTCACCTGGATCCTTCCTAAGGGGTTTGCACATTTGTGTGATTAGAATCATATTTATAGGAAAATCCTGTCACTTCTTCTCACACTCGGTGGGGCTGTAAAGCGCATCACTGCTGCTCTCAGGCTTTGGTAAAGCTGCTGAGAAGAGGAGAATGTGTACAGAAGGGACTAAACCTGACATTCAGGAGGGTCCCCCAGCCCAAAGTCCTCCCATTATGGCTGTGGGTTTTAATCACAGTGAGATGCCAATGTCCGTGTGCCAATGGACTGCACAAGGGACACCTTGCTGGAGCAAGCCAAAACGCTTTTGGATGCCGCTCCAGAGGCTTTGCGCACTGTCAGGGGAGGGCGCTGGTAAATGAGGACACTCATTTTGCCTCTGGCCATGGTTTGCAGTGCCAAAGCACTGTAGAGGGACCAGGGAAGCATCCCCTTTCTCACCTAAAGGGTCCTGAATAATGTACAAGAGCAGGATTTCCTGCTGGTGCCAACCCATAAGAAAACAGCTGGTATTAAAATAAGCAAGCAAACAAGCAAAGAAGGCTCCATTAAAACCTGACATCCTCAATAACAGAATCTTGTTCAGATGTCAACTTAAAAATCCCAGTGATCTCAAAAAGAGTTATAAAAGCCCATCATTGCGATTGCATTCCGCAAGCACTTCGCATGATGCCGAGGCACAAGTGGTCCCATGAATATCTGGGGGAGCAGTGGAGAACCAGAGGGAGTGGAGAAGAGGCAAAGAGGAGATCCCAAGTCTGCGCTGGCAATGTTCCTACTCATCTAAATTGCTGTTTGATTTCTGAGCACACCACAACGTGGCACTGACAGATCTATTTCTCTTGCACAGCTGCCCAGCTTTAGTCATTCCAGGTTGAAACCTCACCTAGCCCATTTTCCCCAGCAGGAGCTCCTCAGGCAGAAAAGAGGATATTTCTTTTTCTAGTTGTCACAGGGATGTGTTGGGCAGGTAATAGATATAAAATAATACATAAATAAAATAAAGGCATGCAGCCAGAGCCCTGAACCAAAGAGACAACCCTAAACGAGTGCACTGAAGTATAAGGTTAGATGGAGAGAGAAAAGCCATAAAGGACAGATAGAGCTTTGGAAAAGAGTACAAATAATTCTTAAGGAGAAAGGGGTGGTGAAATACATCTTAAAGACAAAGAAACAGAAGGCAGAAAAAGGGAGAGCTTCAGACAATACAAATTACTTTCCCTGGTCAAAATTGACCCTGGCTGAGATCTCTGGTCCTGCACTAGGATGGGATTCCTGTGTTCTCCCTTGCAAGGCCTGGCTGCCTGAACACAAACGGCAATGATGCCACCACAAAAATAATAAACCAGCAATCGTTTTGTTGGCTTGTCACATATTACAGCTAATTATTTAATTACTCTAATTTAAAGTTTTACTAGATTAAGCATCAAAGCATAAAAATCTAGTGATTGCAGTGTCAGAAAGGAATAATATAATTAACGTATTTAGTAGTAACATATTAAACTGTTGATTGCACTGCATTAATCAGCAGAGATGGTATGATATGTGATGGAAGCTATGTGAAATATATGTCTGGATGGGGCTATGTTGTCTTCCTCCCCATGCCATCACTTATACACCCATGGGATGGGATGTGCTGGTGTGGAGCAGAGAATGAGGAGAGGTGCAGACCCAGTTCTGCTGCAAGTGTCTGTGGAGGAAGCTGTGGGTGAGCTGAGGGCATCTCTGCAGAGGCACAAGGCTTTGCACCGCAACCAGGCCCAAGGCACAGATGACAAATGTGGGGTCATGTCTGCCTCCCCATCTCAGGAAGGCTCTTTCCCCTAGGATTGAGCTGGAGCGTTCCTTAAGCTGCTCAGATTTACTGAGACCTCAGCTTCTCACCCTCAGTTCCTCCCACGTAGATACATACCCCAGACTGAAGCATTTCAATGAGTTTTCCACAACCAAATTCAGAAGCAGCTGGATAGTAAAATTCTTGAAGCAACAAACCCTTTATTTTGACAGTGCCCTCCAGAACTGCCTTGCTGGCCACCAGGCAATTAGAAGTAGAGAAATTGTTTCTGCCTGACATAACCTAATAGCCTTCACCCTGAACTCCCCTGCTCCGGAGCCAAGCAGCCAACAGAGGGAGCACAAATTCCTGAGCAGAGCTTCATGCCTGGGCTCTGCCATCCCCTCGGCTGTGTTCAATTGCTGATCGTGCTGGCACACAAACGAGGAGACAGGAAAAGGCATCAGCCTTGGAAGAATAATGTGCTCTGAACCCCTTTTCCCCGCAACAGGACAAGGAGCAGCTCAGCTCAACTCCGTATAAGAGCCATGACCTGAAAATATGAAGGTGAAGCAAGACGTCAGTAAAGAAAAGGCCAGGCTGGAAAGAAAGGATGCAAACCAGGGAGAGATCAGGGTTTATGTTTTTAAGCTTAAGTTCTTCTACAAAATACTTCCCTCATCCCAAAGGGAAAGACATAAAGATGGAAAAGATGTTCAGTGAAACATACAGGCAAAAACCAGACACATCTAATAATAAATTAGACCAATTCATTCTTTCAGATTCATTTCTGTCTGAAAAGAAACACTCCATATTCGTTTTTCTCCCTCGGTGGCCTGCTTGCCTTTCTTATGAGACCTGTCAAGTTCTTCAGCATCATGCAAATACATGTCCACAGCAGAGATGCTCCCTGTATCCGCCTGGTTTCCATCCCTGCAGCTATCCAAAAGCAGTTTGCTCTTCAGCCGCCCCTCCATCAGTGTTTTTTATGACAGAGCTGTTTCTCTATCCCAGCTGGAAACACCATTATACCAGGGCTTTATCTAAAAGCTGTAGATTATTGTTAGTATTCACAGACAGTACCAGGTTTGAACTTCTCAGTGCGCTGCTCAGAGTCAATCCAGCACCCGGGCTGCAATGCTCAGCGATGAAGGAACTTTGCAGGGTTTCATAACAGCAATGAGTGATGGATGTGGAGAGCAGAAGGGCACAGCTAGCTGATCCTGGCTGCTAAATTCAGGACTGCCCCAGCTGTGTGCGACTTCTGATCCTCACATAAATGAAGCGTTGCTGCAGGATGAGCACAAACTGTATTCTTCAAATTAAAAGAAACAACTTACTCAGGGTGGTGGGGGGGTTTTCCTCCCAAAATAACAGAATTCGTCTATATTATATGAAAAATTACATTTTCGTTTTCCACCTCAGTGCACCCAATGATTGTAGTGTGATTATTAAACACTTCATAAATAATAATGTGACATTTTTAGATTGTGCTTCTGATTAAGCAGCCATTCTTCTTTCCCTGACTGCAGCCACGGACAGATGAGATTGATGCAGATGCGGCAATCTTTGTGGCTCCTTCCCTGGGGATCAGGGATCAGAAGTCACCTCTGCAACCCAATTAAATCCAAGAGGATATGAGCTGATCACTTCCAGGCCAGCTCCAGAGCTTGCAGCCATAGATGGGGAATCTTGGCATGAACTTCTCTGAACTGCAGAGCTGACCCAGGAGCACAGCTTGATGCTTTTTCTAGAGAGGATATTTTACACAGTGAGTCACTTTCTCTGCAGTGAGTAATGATTTCACTCAATTATGTATAATAAGAGCAAACAAGCAGTTCCAGATGAAGACAGAACTAAATCCGGGAACTGAAATATAAGAGGAGACAGGTTTCAACTAGAAATAAAAAAGTGAACCTGAGAGATAAATACTCTCTCAATGAGGAAGCAGAGTCCTTTGAGGATCAACGCATTGCAGAGACCCTCCTCGAAAAGTTTACTGCCCCTTTTTTACAGCAAAAGAGCATTTGGTGAAGTTACCTATTACATAAAGAGCCCAAATCCAGTGGCATTTATCCCCTGCTTATTCCAGTGCCTACAATGCAGCTGTGCCTCTCAGAGCTGTCACGTAGAGTAGCACAGATGTCAGGGAAAGGGACAATCTCCTAACCCAAATTCTCTCTTGCCTAGTATAGCATTCGGATGAGTTAATCCCAGTCAGAAAACCCAAATGCTTTCTCTTTTATTTTCTGAGCACAATCACCATTTCAGAAAAATGACCAAAGAAAGCAGCCCCTTTCCATAAACCCTCCCAACCATCTGTCTGGATATTACTGACCTTTCATATTATGCAGGCAGGAGGTGGAAAGGACGGGATAAGAAGAGGGGGGAGGTGTGGAAAAATGTCGTTGCTGTAACAATGGCTTATTGCATTTGGATAATCTCTCTCCTTGTAGCGCTGCTAACACGGTAATCTTTCTCCACCTACTGTATGTCAATAATGCAATAACCTGCCTCTCCCCCTGCATCAATAACACATCAGCAGCTCGCCGCTTTCAGCGGCACTGATGAATTCTAGAATTGCAACAGCTCAGATGGTCCATGCTAGCTTGTCCCTGCCTCCCACCCTCATTACATTTTAATTTCACTTTAAAGACAGTTGCTATCAGCATTGTTTGGCTTCAGCCCCTGCAAAATAAGATTGGAATGTAGATGAACTCAGGAGGTTCCGTGGCTTAACACAATGCCAGGATATTTCCTATCAGTGCCACTTCTTTGTATATTCTCCTTTGGAAAAAAATAAGGCAAGATTTGCCAGAGACTGCAATGGCCAACAGCTCAATGTATGCTCTGAAGAAGCTCCGAGCAAGCCCAGGCACAGCTCCAGTTTGGACAGAGAAGAGATTCAGAGCAGCCCTGTGGAGAAGGACTTGGGGGTGTTGATCGGTGGAAAAATGGACATGAGCTGGCTGCAGTGTGTGCTCACAGCCCAGAAACCAATCGTATCCTGGGCTGCATCAACAGGAGCGTGACCAGCAGGTCGAGGGAGCTGATCCTGCCTCTCTACTCTGCTCTGTGAGACATCACGTGGAGTATTGGGCACAGTTCTGGTGTCCTCAACATCAAAAGGACATGGAAGTGTTGGAACAAGTCCAAAGGAGGCCACGAGGATGACCAGGGGGCTGGAGCACCTCCTGGATGAGAAAGCTGGGGCTGTTCAGCGTGGAGAAGAGAAGGCTGTGTGGAGACCTCGTAGCAGCCTTCCAGTATCTGAAGAGGGCTATAGGGATGCTGGGGAGGGACTCTTCATTAGGGACAGTAGTGATAGGACATGGGGTAACGGGTTCGAACTTAAACAGGGGAAGTTCAGATTGGATATGAGGAAGAAATTCTTTCCTGTGAGGGTGGTGAGGCACTGGAATGGGTTGCCCAGGGAAGTTGTGAATGCTGAATCCCTGGCGGTGCTCAAGGCCAGGTTGGACAGAGCTTTGGGTGGCATGGTTTAATGGGAGGTGTCCCTGTCCACGGCAGGGGGTTGGAACTGGAGGAGCTTAAGGTCCTTTCCAACCCTAACTATTCCATGATTCTATAATTCTAATCTGCTCTAAACTCAGCACTTCTGAAAATCTTTTACTTATGCTTCAGTGTGTGGATGGTGAGTCAGACTTAGCTCAGTGTCCCCATTGCAGCCTTCAGATCTGTGCCAGTTGCATCAGTCCACCAGTTATTGATGAACCAGCGCTGGTTTAAAGCAGAAACATACACAAGTGCTCTCCATGGCCATGTTAAGGAAATTATGGTTTAAAAAGAAAATGATATAATAACAACAGCTAAAAAATAGTTAAAGCCAAGTGACAGGTTGACAGAAAAACAAGAGATCTGAAAGCATAATGAAGTAAGCTTAATATCAGAGAGCATATGGTAAAAAGATCTTGCAAGAGAATCCTTAACACTACAGTGGGCCTCACACACTGATTAATATCACCCCCTCTGTATAGTCTACCATGGAGGTATACAAGAAGCAGCTGATAATATTCAGAAACAGCGCTCCTCATAATGATGGAAGATGAGGTTCTGTGAGTTATGTTGAGAATTATTGGCAAAGGTTAGGTGATTTCCCACTGGTGCTAGAGGGAAAACATTGCTTGCAAATTACCAGCATTTGTCAGTACTAATACCACATCCCCCAGCCACCTAAACTGTCAACATTAATAGGTGTCTATTGAGCAAAGAGGGGCGACGATAGTCAGACTTGATCAGACCTTGAAATGAGAAGAGGAGCACAATGCAGAGAATAAAGAAATGGAAATGCACTCACAGTGCCTCTTGTCTTGGCTCCCAGCATCCCACCCATAGCTGGGGGGTGGCACTGCTCACCACACTCTGCCATTTGCTTCCCCATGCACTCTCCTGCCCACCCCTTTCACTCACTGGGTAGATTTCATCAAAGTCTCTTCTCTCCTCTCCCTTTCCAGTCACTGCTCTGGTTTCACCTATCTATCATTAGCATAGTGTTTCTTTTTCCAAGAAGTAAAGGCAAGATTCAAGATGCAAATGTAAGACACTTTCCTAAGAAAAACATGCATGATGCAGGGCAGGAAAGGGTTTCTGGTGTGTGGGTACAGCCAGGGCTGACCATTCTCCTGCTTGCTTGGGCAAGCAGCGCCTTGGATCCACTGACAAGGAACCCACAGCAGGGAAGTTAGAAACAAGGTCCTTGCCAGGCTTCTAGTAACTTCTCTCCCATCTGGACATGGCAGCAGCAGTATCTATCCTCTGCAATATCTTACCCCCTATTTAAGCCTTGAAAGCTTTCAGTATTAGACTGCAAGGTTTGGGTGAGTCTGGAGAACAGCCCAACATGCAGCCTTCAACCTGGTCTGTGTTGTTTTTCATCTGAGATAGCTGCTGAGGGTCTACACTCCTGGCAGAATGGGCTTCACCGTCACAGGTGCTCAGCAATTAATTAGTGTTCTGCTAAAGAGTTGCTAAAGCAATTTTCCCTCTCTGTGCATCATGGTAAAGGAGCTGCCATCCACTCCTCCAGCACTTGAAATCCAGCTCTAGTGACCTGTCCTTTTTCAAGCTGGCAAAACCAAACTGTGACTTCACTCCTTACATCTTCACCTTCCAGGCTGCACAGCCCATGAAACCAGGGACATGGATCAGCTTTGTCCCAAAGTTAATGCACAGTCTGACGTGTGGTTTGGTACCCTTACCAAAGAGAGAATATAAAATGCAGACATCTGCTCTCCTGAGCCTTTCAGCACCAGAGGTAGCATTAATTTAGGTCGGCCACAACCAGAGATAAAAATGATTTCCATTCAACTCCTCCTTCTGTCAAACTGAATAAAATATAGTTCACTTCTTCACCTCGCCTGGCCCCTTGTTGATTAACATTAGCAAATGTAATCAGTGCGTGGCCACATCGCCACTCTCCATTATTGCAAACCTGGGGGAGGGCCTTGTCTACTATCAGCACAAAAAGAGAGCCTTACCTTTTAATGTGGTCATTCTTCACATGGCTGCTGGTGATAAAAGAAGCCATCAGAACAGATGGACAGGCCAGCCCAGGCAGAGATAGGAGATTTCGGCAGATTTCTCAGGGAAAGAGGAAGAAAAAAACATGCAGTGAGCACTATGCACATCCTCAGCAGTTACCACTTGGGGAGCAGGGCCCCTGAGGGTCATAAACTGAGCTCTTCTAACTCCATTGAGTGTGCTACTGCAGTCCCATCCGCTGCCACCCTCTCCCCACCGCAGCACTGAGGCACCATGTGAGTTCCCCAAGCAGGACCCATAGCAGGTCCCGTTGTAGAGTACTTGGCACTTGAAAAGAGGCACAGAAAAAGGTCACTGCTGGCACAGTGAATGCTGTTCAATTTTGCAGTCTGGCTCACTTGCATGCCCGCACTTGCACTGCACCAGCTACTAAGAAGGAGAAAAATGACTGCTACTGCTGAACCCAGGACAATGCCCCACCAGCAGCCAAAGCTATTTTGCCTGGAGGCAGGATTATTAGTACTTCAAACTGGTATTTATAGCAGCTTTTCTCACTGTTGCAAACGGCAAATACACCATGATGTGCAGAATCGAAATCCCAGTTTCATTTCCCCCTCTACTCACTAGCAGTGAAGAGCAGGCTGACTACATAGCATTCCTTGCCACAATCTCTGCTCAGGCAGCATTGAATCCAGATGCAAGTGCTGATTCTACCCAAACCCCTTCCTTTAAAGGGCCAAACCCCCTACAATCACCAAACAGTTTGCACCCGAGGAGTGTTTGGTCTTCAGGTCGTAAAAAACCCTGATGTTGTCATCACTGAGCTGTGAAAATCAAGGAAGTGCCAGGTTTAATGTTAAATATCTCATCCTAACCCTGCCTGTGATCCCAGGGTTCAGGGCACACTCCATCCACACAGGCAAACATCTGGATAATCTAAGAATTAATAACATGGTCTTCAATCTCATTCACCTTCTATAAAATACGGTGAAGTGGTAGAAGGTTGATCGCCCTTTTAGCTGGACTGCGGGTGACTGTGTGTGCAGCTCCATGGCTTGAAAAGCCACATGAGGAAGCTCAGCCCATATTGTGAAGACCTTTTTTTCCTTCAAAATCTTTTCTATGATCCACACTTGGGTACCAAAAGTTGTTGTTTTGAGGCAGTTGAATTTATTATGCTTTTCAGTTAACATTAAATGCTCAAATACATTCTTTTTTTCTCTTTTTTCTTTTCTTTTCTTTCACTACACCCTCCTCTTCAGCAAATAGGACTCCCAAGTCCCTTCTGATCACTAATAACATGGGCTTTCATACCTTCTTGGAACAAGTGAAATTTCTTTGACGTCTTAACTTTGCACAAATAGATTTTAATGAGGGAATATCACCTTGCCTTGAGCTAACTCTCTTGCTTTGCTCTCCCAAGGCCTTTGTAGTCATTTCCTTACAACTTACTGAACATTAAAGTTCAGCAGTGTTTGAACACCGCATACCATTTCCCCAGGTACTTTGTTTGTTCACTGCAGACTGTCACAGGAGGGACACGCTTTCAAACATATGATGTAAATCAGGCAAAGGAAGAACATCTTCTGCAGCCCTCCATTGTCCTGACATGGTCTTTCATGTCTGCTTGGGAGATTGTATACAAAAGCACTTCCCATTGGGTGACAACCAGGGTGATGCTACTAATATAAATAAGGCTCTGAAGTGATGGCAAACTCATAAGAGCTGTGGAAAGACTTAAGTATAACTTCAGGAGCATGCATGTGTTGAAGGGATTAGGAGAGCGCTATAAATGTGAAAGAGAATAACTAGCTACTTGCCAGAGGATGTATCAGTTTGTGTTCAGCCTCACCATAGACTTAATGAAGACAACAGCCAGAGAAGACATTAGCCTGTAAGTTCTGAAATTAGAAGAGAATATGAATCTGGAATTAGGAAACACGGATCCTGTTGTCAAATTCCTGTCCCAGGGCACAAAGCTGAGACAACAGGCTGAGAAGCTACACATTCCCCATGCTGTCATTCCAAGAAAGGTTCCCAGCAGACACCAAGGAGATGGAGAGACACCAAGGGATGGACTTTTCTCAGAAAAGTTGTCCTCTGGGTTGGAGCAAAATGTCACTGTGAGACATAGCACAGCACCAGGATCCTGGGCAGACGTTCACTGAACCCATGAGTGGGATTCAGCTGTCCCCCTGCAAACTCTTCCCTTTGCTGATAATTTACCGTAATTAAACCATATGTAAAGTTCTTTCAGTCTGTCAGAAGCAGGGACCTTCTGCTGCCCATATGCCAGAAAGACAAATGAAGGGCAAAGCTCACATGAAGAAGGCAAAATTTTGCTTCTTGGTTAAGGCACAGTAAAGACACCTGCCATAAATGTGTCTGCTGGTGCTCAGATGATGTTCTGATATAAAGCAAGTCAAGTGAGACACACGAACAGTAAGAAATAGCAGGTGAACACAGACTCTGTGTTCTTAGTTCCCCTATTGCTGTAGGCATGGGTGTTGTCAGCACCAAGCCTTACCTCCGCACAGATTATTGCTGCTCAGAGCCCATACCATGCTAGGGCTTGCTCATTCCTGAGGCTTACACCTGTGTGTAAAGGCACAGCAGCTGTGAGAAGCTGGGAAACAGCCAGACTCTAAGTGTTACCCACTGCAAGGACAAGAAACACAAATGGAAGCGCAAGAAAATCTGTTTAAATATATGGGGAAAAAAATTGAGGGTAAAGTATGGAAACCAGTTGCTCAGAGGGATTGTGGAGTCTCTGTCCTTGGGAACATCCAGGTGAACATGGTCCTCAGGACAAGGTGGATCTGCTTGAGCAAGGGGTTTGGACTGTGATCTCCACAAGTCTTTGCTAGCTCAACCCTTCTGTGAGCCTGTGAGATGAGCTCATGGTGTTGTCGAGCATGAGGGAAGGAGTCTGAACTCTGAATGCTCCAGAGTGTCAAAACTGAAATTATTCCCATTTATTAAATGCAGCAGAAAGGTGGCTCCTCAGCTTAGAGACGATTTATTCCTGCACTCTTGCCAGGCAGCAGCGATGAGTATTTGCTGCTGTTGATGTAACTGCAATTCAACAAGTGCAACAACAAAACAACCAAATAAGCTCAAACCTTTCACAGAAGCCACAGTAAATCCTGAGTTGAGGTGGGTTTTAGAATTGTTAACATATAAATAAGAGCCAGAATGCGGAGTTCAGTGCAACAGAACCAGAAAGCTGATTCAGCACAACAAGGCGTAGTCATAAAAGATTTATTACGCTTTATCAGCAATATCCACAGTCTTTCTGTGATTAGAGTTGCATTGTGTGTAATTATCTTATAGAAATTCTGTTCTTTGATGTGCTTTATCCACCATGTTGAAATACAGTTCAATTCTAGTGGGTTTTCATGGTTGACTGGAATTTACATTAATTCCTCTGGGCCTGCAGGGCCAGCCTGGTCTGTCACTAGCACGCTCTTCATAAATATTCATTCATATATGTATATATATATATATATAAAATTCAATAATGTCTTAGACATTCAGGACCCAAAACCTAAGAGAAGACAGAGGGTCTGACTCCTAAGGAGAGATCTTTGATTAGGATTCCATAGTCCAGCTTTTCTTCCATTTACCATGAATTAGGAAGTGACTGAAATGTTTACAATGATTTGCAAGCAGAGGTTACACTGTGCTTTTCACTTCAAATGCCTGAGCAAATTGAGGAAATGATTCCACCTCAGTTCATTAAACTTGATTTTTCTCAATCAGAAAAAAAGCTCTCCTTTTTATGCTGCTTTTTAAAGTTCACTGATTTTTCCCTTACCCCCTATGCCCATAAAGGGTTGCTCTCAGCCAGAAAAACTACAGGTGCTTTGCAGGCCAACCTGTGTGAGATGCAAATGCTTGAAACTGCCTTGGTTGTGTACCTGATTGTCCTTTTGTGGATTTCAGCATGGGGGATGTAATCACCTTCAATGGGAGCAGAGTCAATTTTCTGAATAATCACATAATCCTTGGGAGATGCTCAAGTCTGTGTAAGAAGGAAGAAAGAATGGAGAGCAATGGGGAACAGAGGTTTATGGAGTCTGGGGGTTTTTATAAGCAAAGCTCATTTTGCTCCCACGTTTGATAACTAAGTGGAAGTTACTCCAATTAAATATGTCCAAATAACTCTCACAACTGTAGCTCTGTGCCATTTCAGGCAGCAGACACAGTTAAAGGGAATGTAGAAGACATCATTATGTCTGTTTTGCAAGAATATCACCTCGGTCACCCAGCTACAGGCGTTATTCTGTAGATACAATTTGTGGTTTGGTTCAGTCATTGGTATTAGAAGAGATGGAAATTAAACACTTTTTAATTCAGAGGTCCATAAAAGCACAGAATCCATCATTGCAGATTGGAGGGTCAGGCCACCCGTGGGTCTGATCACACCGCAGACATAGACAAACCATGAGAAACCGGACAGCATGGTCCACAGAAACCAAACAGTGTCATGGAAGGCCAGACCCTGTTTCTCCAGGAGCCTCTCTCATTCCCTTCAGCAGGACCAGAGGTGATCCCCATCCACACCACTGTAGGCTTCTCAACCGACAGTGTGATTCTCCTTGCCCAGTGTAACTCCAGCACCTTCAAGTGTTGCAGCTTGACAGCTTATCCCACAGTCAAATCTCACCGTCAGGAACATACACCCAACCTTTTCTATTTAATTGCAGGGAATGTTTCATCCTCTACCCATTGATTTCTAAGGTGTACATTGAATTAGATTAGATTCGAGGTCAGTTCAAGGAGGAAATAACATCCTCCATTACCAATTTGACCTGCTCCTCACCTCTTTCCAGCCAGGTCTTCTGGGTTCATTATGTTCTTCTTTTCAATTCTTCCTATGACAGGTTTCCTGAACAACACAAAAGCATCAACACAGGTAATTAATTGGTGGTGGTGGTGTTCACAAGCTCCTGACTTGCTTGTGGGAGGGGGAATTACAAATCCCATTTCCTAACTGTGCTTCTTGACAGATGAGATGTGATGGAAGGAAAAACCAGCCCAGACTCTTCACTCCTCTGTGGTTTTTTTATCTGGATGGAAATGGGTTTGAGGAGGTTTGACAGAGCTGCACAGGTAGGTTTGAGGTGAACACACATCAGCAAAACCCTTCTGTGTTGTGAGAGGAGAGGGAGAAACGAAATCACTACATTTGAGTAAGAATTGAAACAAGTTAAGAGCTGTATGCTTATTAGCCCCTCACAGCAAAATAATCTGCCATTGAAAGCAGACAGGGAAGAGTATCAGAACGACTGTAATGGAACACAGCTTGGTTTAATAGTATCAGAAACTCCTTTGAAGGCAGCTGTGGAGCTTAGAGCAGGTGGGTACAACACAACAGGGAGGCCTATCTCTAGGTAGAGACTTTGTTAAAGAGAAAAAGGAGGGGGGGAAGGGAGAAATTGAAATTCTGTTGTCAAGTAACATCACGCTTTAATTTCATGCCACATTATGACAATCTGGTCTGTAAGGCACTCCTAGTGTGTGGCTGCAGAGCTGCTGTATTACAGCGTCTGCTTGCAAAGCTGATAGGCCCGGGAGACCTGCAGCCCTCAGCTAATTGTAAACCCGATTAAATAGCAGTGTGAAGAAGTTTGATTAATTCAATCTATCTCCATGCATCAAGACCAGAACCAGACGTGGCACAAGCCCCAAATCTTGGGAGTATCGAGTTCTTTGTTCTTCACATTTAAAATAAAAATTCAAATGAAATATAGGAAAATAATGAAATTAGAACATTATGACACAATGAAACACAAGTGGTAATTCTATTTTTCTTCCTAGAAAATCCCCAACCTTTCTGACTTTAGAAAATACTGTATCAAAAAGAAACCCATTTCAATTAGCATCCTTATGTGCTTACCCAGATAAATTACCATACTAATAAACTTCTGATAGACTTTCAGGGGCTGCTTAACCAGGGGCTTCTGATCCAGCTGAATTCATGGTCCCCTGGACAGGATGGATTTGGACTTGTTTAATTTTAGTTGTTTCAATGGCAAGGAAACTGCCAATTGTTCTTTCTCTTCTAAGTGCATGTGAGACAGAGGACGTAAAGAGGGACTATTCCTGCTAGATTGGCTGCCCTGTCTGACCTTTGGAAACCACAGCATGCAATGCACTCTGCACAGAGCAGGGCAATTCTGTGTGATTCCCCATTCAATTTAATTATTTCACATGTCTGATAAATGCTTAGGATTCTGCCTTCCACTTCCTGAAGTACTGTGAGACTGGCAAACAGTGTAACCAACTTAGGAAGTTGTGTGTTTATAAGCAGTTTTAGAATCATAGAACCATAGAACAGTCAGGGTTGGAAAGGACCTTAAGCTCATCCAGTTCCAACCCCCTGCCATGGGCAGGGAC
>JANRGW010037188.1:0-24263 GCA_024733675.1 Psilopsiagon aymara
GTCCTCCTGATCAGGTGGTCTGTAACAGATCCCCACAATAATGTCCCCCATCACTGTTCTCCCTTTAACCCTGACTCACAAACTCTCTATTGACTGCTCACCTGTCTCCAGACAGAGTTCCATACTCTCCAGCCTATCCCTGATATTTCAGCTAGCTTCATTCAAAATCAGGTAGTAAGGATGACCTAGCAGTCTCGGCAGTCCTCTATGTTGAAAGGAAAGAGCAGGACTCTCAGATGGTGGCTTCTCCTCGGGGGCCTGAGTAGTCCTCCAGTTGGGCTAGAAACTTCTAAATGGCAGAAGTGAGAATCCCACACTTCTACTACAGTTGTCATTGCATGAGAAGGAATGGCAAAGTGTCTTTAAAAGCAGAGTGAAATGATGTGAGGAGACATCTAAATACCCAAGTATCACCTATTGCATAATATTCTGTGGGCAAGAAGTCTGTGTTTCTCCTCTGTGCCTGGCCTCATATTGTTTTTTCTGACTTTCTCTAGGTCATTGTGAAGAACCTTTCAACAGGAACCCGAGTTGTGTTGAAATCCCAGTATGGCTATGAGATTGATGAGGTGAAGATCTTAGGGAAAGACAGATACCTGGTGGCCCATACCTCAGACACATTACTGCTGGGTGACGTCAGCTCCAACAAGCTCAGTGAGGTACTGGAAGATCTGTGGCATTTCTTGAGTATCAAATGCTTAACTTTGTAACTCAAAAGACGTGTTTTCTGCTTGGAACAATACATCTATTTTCTAAGAATCATAGAATAATATAGAAGTGACCTTGGGAGGCCTCTTATCAAACTTGCTACCCAAAGGAAAGTCAATATTAAATTTAAATGTCATTGCTCAGATTCCACAGTCTCTCTGTCCCCTATTCCAGTTCTTTTATGTCCTCATGGGGAAAGCTTTTCTGCTAAGTCTTGTTGTAATTGTTGGTTTAATTTATGATTGTTTCTCACCCTTTCATTGGGCATCTGCCAGAAGAAAAGCCTGGCATCGCCTTAGAGATCTCTTAAGCCTTCCCTTCTCCAGCCTGAAGAAGCGAAAAAAAACCCTAGAAACAAATAAACAAACCCAAAACCAAACCAACCAAAACCCATCCATGACTTCAGTACCACAGCTTATGCCAGTATCATTTCTGGTACCAAACAATTCATACAAAACTGTCCATATGCTGAGCCTCACAATGCACTGAGTGCTGAGCCTATGTGCTAAGCCTGGAGAAAATGGGCAGTCGGTTAGTACCCAGTAAAAGTATTAAATAGGCTTCAGAACATATTTGCTCTGTTCACACAGGTGTTACGTACTTTTAATCAGTCTAATGGTGTGCTAATCAGTGTAGCTGGGAGCAGGAGCTCCTGACTACAGATTTGAGTTGGAGGACACTGATACTTGGCAATCCATCTGAAAATCTGGCCAGACTAAATCTTCCAGGTTTCTCTACATCATACTGCACAGGGGAGTTTTTTCTTTCAGTTGCACAGATATGCTCACTTCTTACAAAGGATAAGGTTGAATAATCTATTAACCATCTGGCTGTGTCACTGGAGTTTGTTGAAGCAGTGACTTGGAGCTTTTGCTCAAGGAGGGAAGAGAACAGTTGCAGCCTTGGCTTTCAGTTTTCTGCCTCTCTGACCACTTGCCTGTTGTCATCACAGTAACTATTGTTATTATCCAGCGCTCTTCTCAAATCAGTTAGTGCCTCACTGGCAATATGCTGATCAGTCATTGCTAAAATGATGTCAAAAAAGAATGGTTTCAGCTGCATGAGGTGGGGAGATTCTTCCCCCACAAATGGTATAATAGATTCTGTGGAGATTTATTGAGGGAAAGGAGCTATTGGGGGTGCTTTTCATAATAAAGTTTGTCTGAGGAAGTTGGAGAAGTGCCTGTGAAAGGATAGGCTAGAGGGAGTACATTGGTCACATAAAGTCTCTTGTCCAGAAGGCAATAAGATACTACGTAGAGAGAGCAGGAGTCTGAAGCAGAGGTTAAAAAAAGGAGAGGGAAGTGAGGAACTTGCAAGCTGTGAATGACTGAACAACACTTTTGACAGCTGAATTGCTGGAACATGACTCCTTCTGCAGTATAATTCTTGCTATCTGTTGTGGGAGTTGAGTGCAGGACAGTGGACCACAATGCCTGCAACCCTGCAGGAGCTGTCAGCTTGACATTTGCTCACTCCATGCCATTGCTTTGTAGGTAGCCTGGCAAGGATCTGGAGGCAATGAGAGGTTCTCCTTCAACAATGAGAGTGTAAGTTAGATGGGACAAGGTGTTACTTATGAATGGTGAGTAAAGCTGTGTGTGCACCAGCAGAAAAAATGTCATCTGCACTTCTGGAATACCTTGTTTCTCAGCACTTTCCTGGACTTGCCCCCTCCATGCGGATCCTCATCTGCTTCCTCCCCATACTTGCCTTTTCCACATGCCATGTACAGAACAAACTCAGTGTGTGGACTGTCAAGTTACATAAATCATAACACTACAGGACTGAGGAGCAATAAAAGAGCAACAGCCAGAGAGAATGTTAGAGGTACAGGATCATAGCTTAGCTCCTGCAGGACCAATTGATAGGCCCAGAACTAAAGTTCCTAACCCTGAGGAAGAGCTGTCAGTCACAGCAGGGACAGTTCCTTACTCATCTCAGGGGTTTTGAGTTTAGACTTGTGTGCAGCAGAGTTCTTTTCTGCACACCTCACTGGTAGGTATATGTGCTTACATGGATGTTCTGTAAATGTGTATTCCCTTCTCACCTTCAGGTCTGCATGATCTTTAACACTGGCGAACTGACACTGGTGGAATATGGAAGCAATGACATCCTGGGGTCTGTCCGCACAGAATTCATGAGCCCTCATCTTATCAGGTAAGTGTTACACCTGCCTGTGTGGCCAGGTCAAGCATTTTGTGAGACTGACCTCAGATACATACACTTGGAAGTGTCCCACTCTAGAACACAGCCCCCAGACACTGGGACCTGAGTAAACTGCTTCTGGCAATGACCAATGGTGGGGTTTAATTGCTCAGTTACACTTAATGGTTGTAAAATTTTAGAAGGACAAGAGTCCATTTTCCTTTGAATACATATTTGTTGAAGCCTGTCTTGGCTATTGCTGAAGAGGGACCTCTTGTGCTTATAGAAGCATCCCTGAATCAAGCTGGTCCATGTACAGCGTTATCTGGGAATCAAGATGCCAGCGGGACCTTCTCTGTCCCTCTGAAATACCATACTCCATTTTCTGATTCAAGAGAAGGCAGGATCATGGATTGCTCAGGGGTGAAAGTAGCGTAACTAATTTGCTATTGGGGACCCTGGTTCCAGAGGGGCAGCTTCCAGAGTGGAGCCGTGATTCAGAAAGTTTTATTCTTACTTAAGGAAGCTGTAGGTACTGAGCAAGAGTCAGAGGTTAGAGAACTGCAGAAGGCCTCATATGCTTGGGGAAACTGCAGGTAAATCTGGTAGGGACTATGTTATTCAGTCCTGTGAATTTAGAGTAATAAAGGTAACAGTCATCATTGCCTTCAAATAATAGTGTCCGTATCAACGAGAGACAGCAGAGAGGTGTGGAGGAGAACAAGCGACTAGCTTATCTGATAGACATCAAGACTATCGCAACAGGTGAATATAAACCTCCCTCCCCAGTATTTGTCAGCCTTCCTGATTCCTTTGCATTTTCTGTGCCAAGCAGCATATCCCTGAAGGTCTTCTTTGTATTCACTCTACCAAGCAGCAGATTCCTGGAGGCCCCCTTTGCATTACCTCTGCCTGGCTGCAGATAACTAGAGACCAGCCTGTCCTACTATTGGCAGGTTGTCTGCCTGGTGTGGACACAGCTGTGGGGTGGCTGTGTGTGTCCTGAACCTGAGATTCTGTGCAGTTCAGTATGATGATGATATTGCTGCCTGCGTTGCCTGTGGTCTGTGCATGCTCACAGAAGGGTGGAGGGAATTACTGCTGTTGATAGGGCAACAAGGTAAAATGTCACTGCAGTTTGTAGGGAGTCCTGCCTAATTAGGTCCCAGGCACCTGATCCCCACAAGACAGCATTGAAGGTTCAACACTTTGAGACACATTAGGTACTTACACTATTTCCTCTCTTTCTTTCCCAAGTGGACCTTGTTGGTGGCTACAATGCTGGCACCATCAGCCATGACAGCAAGATTGATTGGCTGGAGCTGAATGAAACAGGCCACAAACTGCTCTTCAGAGACAAGAAAATGAGGGTGAGACAGGCACATCTGGGGGAGTGTGGCAATATGACATGCCTGGGGAGAGGTAAAGACAGATATGCCTGAATGGAGGGATGAAGGTGAAAAGCACATTTGAAGCACTCATGATTTTTTGACCACTTCTTTGGGAAAGATAGACCATATTCAGACTACATGTACTGGCAGCATTGCATGTTTGTCTTGAATCACAGCTAATGCTGAAGTTAGTTACTAGACATCTTGTTTCATCTCATCACACTTGAAAATGAAAATCATAGGCTCTTCTGCTGTGAGATGGAGACAAGTGGGTAAATCTCAGGATGTTGCACTTGAACATGTACATATAAAAAAGGTGTTCTCTGCAACATCTTGGCTTATGTCTGTAAGATGAACTATCTAGTTCTCTGGAGCAGCATAGTCACAACCAGATAGCTTGTTTGGTATGGTCCTTGACTTATGCTAATTTCCAGACCATGACTGAATGTTGTCTGAGAGAGTATTAGTATGTCCAGGACAAAACTATGCCCAAAATCATGGTAATGGTTTCACACTAGAGATTACGATGTGTAGGTACTCACCTTGCATTCTAGCAATGTTAGGTTTAATTATACAGATACAGATCAAGAAGCTCACTGCAGCAGGCAAGATGCATTTATCAAATGTATTGCAGTTCCACTCAGTTCACTATCAACTCTTCTTCACTGTTACGAATGTAAGGCTCCTTGACTGCTTGAGTTCATTTGCTCCTCTTGTCTCAAGAGCATCCTGAGAAGAGAACAACATTCTTGACAATGGTGTAATTCACATCAATCTCTACACAGGTGTCCCAGATGCTGTGGCACCCCCAGCTACAGCACTGGAGCTTATCACAGGGTGTTTTCAATTGCTCCAGAGTTCAGATTCCATTGGGAACTGTCAGTCTGCAGTAGAATATTCTGTTTTGGTTGTACCTCTTTCCTTAGTCCAAGGATGGGTGAAGTATTATGATCATACATGCCTATATGTTAAAATCCCTGAGAACTTTCTCAGCCTTGTCTCAGAAAAAACTCTGAATTCACACCTCACATTTCAGACAGCAACCCCAGGCTTCTTCAGTGAGCTGCTCATCCTTTGTAATTTTTGGCAGCTTGACCCCTAAGATGGCATCCTAGGTTGTAGGGAATGCAAAGATATCTTCTTGCTCAGAGCACAGATCTCCAATTAACAGATCTCCTGCTCACACACAGGCTGATTCATTGCTGTCAAGCTTACCAGCTAGCAGCTAGAATGATCAACTTTGTAGTGAAAGATTGCAGTGTATATATCTGCCACCTCACAAACTCTTTACCACAAAGGAGCGTGCTGGAGGTAGTCTTTCTTGCACAAGCACTGTAGTTCTATTTCTGAGTCATCACAGAACAACGGTTCCTGGAAGTCCTTTTGTGATTCCAGCTGAAACAGGCTTCTATTTGTAAGTACATTTCCACAAAGCTGTAAATGTCCTATCATGTGAGAAGAGAGAACTTTCCCAGCAATATTTCTTCTTATATTTATTTCTGCAGTCTTTTTCGGTTTATCTTGGGGTCCTTTAATTTACTGTCTGAACAAGAGGTGGTGGCATCATCAGGATTCCTGTTGCTTCTTGTGGCTCCTTTTTAGGCTTCTCAAGAGGCCACAAAGACAGCTTCTTCGCTAGATATTGCCACTGGCCTAAGTCAGACAGTACCGTGTTTTTCCTGAGCTATGTCTGTACATATTTCTCCAGCCAGTTTGGTATAGACTAAAATGTATTTTCTTGTTCTTTTTTGACTGGTATGTCTTAAGACTAGCACAATTCTCTCCTCTTTTTCTCACCTTTGCTGGGTGAGGACCATTATGACAAGGAGCAGAAGCAGTCTAGGACTTTTAAGTTACAAGACATTACACATCTTTGTTATGGCATGTGTCGAGTTACACCTTCCAAACTGTCAGGTTTGTTTGAGGGCACTGTATTCTACAAACGCCCTCTCACCTTATTGGCAGCAGTTCTTGCAATAGTACTCTACCTAGGATGCACAGTTCAGCCCAGAACTGCTGAGGAAGACCCTTCTTGGTCTCTCTCTTAGTTTGTGACCGTTCTCGTGTTCCAGCTTAAGAGACCGTTCTCGTGTTCCAGCTCTGCAACTGAGAGGGAACTGAAGAAGCACAAAGCATATTCTGATTTATATATGTACCTGCCTGTAAGGAAGGCAGGATCTGAGCATGCTGCTTAAAATACTGCAAGTGTTAAAAAAGGTCATAAGTCTGGATAGAAATGTGTGAATAACAGTGTGGGAGTTTGGGCTACATGTGTCGGAATAATTATGATACCTAGTGGGTAATATGTTTAGAGATGCTTGCTCAGATGTTCCTACAATGTTCATGTGAGCTAGCAGTCCAGATATGAGCCCAGGTGAGCCTTTTTCTCCTCTTCCCCCTCTCTAGTTGCATCTCTATGACATTGAAAGAAGCACCAAGACTACCATTTTGAACTATTGCTCCTATGTGCAGTGGGTCCCAGGCAGTGATGTGGTGGTGGCCCAGAACAGAAACAGCCTCTGCATTTGGTATAACATTGATGCTCCAGAGCGAGTCACCATGTTTCCCCTGAAGGTAAAACTCTGGAGACTTGGATTACCTCCAGCAGTTTCTATTACTTCTTGCTCATGTGTGTGGGAATAGTCAGGGTGGTATTGCAGAAAGAAGACAAGGAGACCGAAGGGAACTGCTAGTTTCTTCTGGACAAAGTATGAACTCATCTGTTGACTTTGTGACAGGCTCTTCTGGCAGAAGATGGAGATAGTTAATATAGCAAGGAGCTGCTCAGTGTGAGCTCATTCAGCAGATCTTTAAATGAGCAGAGCTGTTGTAGTGCTGCCCTCACATCCCTGCTACCCTGCATACTTTAGGAGGACATGGGAATGTTGATAGCTGGTTCTTTTTCCAGGGGGATATTGTAGACTTGGAACGGCATAATGGAAAGACTGAAGTGATAGTATCTGAAGGGGTGAACACTGTGTCCTACACCCTGGATGAAGGCCTCATAGAGTTTGGAACTGCCATTGATGATGGGGATTATCACAGGTAAGTGCTAAATAGACCACATGGTGATGACAGGTAGCCGGGTTCATGTAACAGATATCTAAGAGTCAGCAATCCATGAATTACAGCAGCACAGCTTTCACACGGAGTTCAAATTCAGGCTCTGAGCATGATGTTGGTGGCAAGTCTGGCTATAATGTGCAGCAGAGTCCTTCAGGAGTTCTGCTTTTTCATCCTCATAGCTCTGTGGTTTCAAACTCAGTGGCACAAGAAACTGACCACTGTGGTCCCAGTGATACTGACAGAAATACACTGAAGGCAGTTTTCACTTAATTGCAGTGAATAAGAATGTCTTCTGTAGAGCAGCCAGATGTGAAGTGGTACTCAGATGCTTTTACTGCTGCCCCTCCAGGGATGGTGCATGGGAACATTCAGGAGTTGTGCAGAGTGAAAACTGCTTGAAGCAATCATGGTAGACAGCTGGTCACTGCTGACATTGTTATAGGGCTTTAAAATTGACCAGCGAATAGAATTCACATATTCACGAACTGTTACCACTTGAGAGACTTCTTTGCACCAGGGACTTGCTTCAGACATAACACTTTGGACTTGCCCCACACTGCTGTAGCAGAGCATATGCCTCTAAGTAGCCCAGGCAGGGATGACCTAGATCTCTGAATTTTTCCCTGATATGTCAGGCCCTGTGTTAAACAATCCTTTTCAGAACTGGTCACACCCAACTTGCTTTTTTTTTAGTGTAGCTCTTGTTAGGAAGCTCCTGTCTCAACCTAGGACTTTCTTCAGAGAGCTCTTTTGTTACTGAAAGTCTGCAAATCTCTCTCTCTCAAGGGCTACAGCATTTTTGGAGACACTGGAAATGTCTGCAGAGGCTGAGGCCATGTGGAAGACTCTGAGCAGACTGGCTTTGGAAGCTAAACAGCTGCACATTGCAAAGAGGTACAAAAAGAAGCTATAACATCTTTAAAGCTTAAAGACTCTCTTTGCTGAACCTCTCAGAGATGCCATTGTCCTGGAATATTCAGTGCACTGGAAAATTAAGTGTTCTTTCTTTCAGGCAATAACTTTGCCCTTTCATCCTAGACAGTAATGCTAGAACTGATGTCAGGAAGACATCACTCTGTAGCATAAATTTTTGCTCATGGCAACCCAAAGTGGTGTATAGTGAGGCTTCAGGGACCTGGCAGACACGGACAAGCTCAATGCACCTCTGAAGCCTGAGGAATTGAAGCAGGGGCCCTGATCATGTATGTGGCTTCTCTCATGGAGCAGGGCTAGAGGGCACATCTTCGCAAAATCCTTCTCTTGAAGCAAGGCTACCCCACCTCTCCAGCTTGGAGAGCTGGGTCTGCTGCCCAGGTTCTGATTTTCTTCTCTGGAATCAAAAGTAGGCAACAAAACCCACTTATTGACTAACTGCTTTGCTCTTTCCAGGTGCTTTGCAGCTCTGGGCAACATGGCAAAAGCTCAGTTTCTGCATGAAACCAGTATCATTGCTGACCAGGCAGCTCAAGAGCATGTAAGTCAAACTTTTTCTGCTGTGCAGGGCAGCTTTTCCTTTTCCTTGCATACACAATTGTCTTCTGTGTCCATGCTCATCAGTATCCTGCTACATACCAGTACTTAGCTGTGTAGAAACTGTTTACATAATTCTTCATCCGTACCTGCCAGGTGCATCTTCTGGCTAGTCATTGCATACTGCTCCTGTCTTGTCACTTCTGTGATTCCCATCTGTCTTCTTTTGTTTCTGTAATGGCACAGACCCCACCTGCAGTCATGTCCCTTGTATCATTCCAGAGCCCATTCTTTCACTCAGCAAACTGAGTAAGCTAATTGATGTTGTCTGCAGGGTGGGGATGGTACAGACCATTATCTGGTGCAAGCCCGCTTGGCCATGCTAGACAAGAACTACAAGCTGGCGGAGATGATCTTCCTGGAGCAAGTAAGTAAAAGGAACAAGGAGCAGAAAAGGCATCATTTATTTTTAGGCAGGGAGATTTGTGCCCTGATGTGAAAGAGAAAAGGAACAGATTGTTTATTCCTGGGAGAAGAGATTTTTCCTTGAAACAGAAGGAGGTATTTCTTGTTCCAAGGTGTAGGATTGCTCTGAGGTGCATGAAAAGGGTAAGGGAGGATGTATCTCCTTGTAAACGAGATGGTACACATTTTCAAGCGTTTTCTGTACACCTAACCCTGCCCTCTATGAGAGGTCAATGGCAATGTGCCTGCTAAATGGAGCCTGACACTTCACTCTCTCACTTCAAATGAAGTTGACACTTCACTCTCTGACACAGAATGCCACAGAGGAAGCCATGGACATGTACCAGGAGCTGCACATGTGGGATGAATGCATTGTGGTTGCTGAGGCCAAGGTATGGAATATGGCTGAACTTAAGTCTTCTAGTTGGGAGTCCATTCAAGGTCTGAGTTCTCTCCACCTGCCCTATCAGGGCTTCACTTCTGCTTGGAGAGGCTCCAAACAGAAAGGAAGGTTGCACTGATGTAAGTATGGACCTTGGTGAATAGTGAGAGAGAAAAGCTACTGAAATAGGCTTAGGAGTATCTGGGGCTTTAAAAAGAAAGGTGATGCAGAAAGGTGAATAAACCACAGGGCTGTCATTATAGTTTATGTGCTTACTGGGCAGCAAGAGGTCTGGTGCCATCAGCTCACTGTTCAGAGCCTGCAGGGCGAGCAACACAACATCCTGCCTTGCCCACGTCAACCAGTGCTGCATTTCTCAACAGGGACACCCGATGCTGGATAAGCTACGTCGGGATTACTACCAGTGGCTGCTGGATACCCAGCAGGAAGAGAAGGCTGGGGAGGTTCAAGAGGGGCAGGGCGACTACCTGGCAGCCATCAGCTTATACCTGCGGGCAGGGCTCCCAGCCAAGGCAGCACGGCTGGCCATGAGCAGGGATGAGCTCCTGACCAATGGGGACATCATCAATAGGGTCTCCATGGCACTGATCAGAGGGGAACTGTATGAGCAGGTGAGTGGTCTGCCCCACTGGGCTTTCTTAGTGATATCAGAGCTCTTACCCTCTCCTCTGCATCTGTAAGAGTAACAGAGGTAATTCTGTGTTGATAACTGGGAGGAAATCCTAACTGCATCCATTAGATATATATGGGTGAGATCTAGAACTATTTGGGAAGAAGATCACAACTCATTGGCAACATCGTCTGAGTTCAGTAATAGGGAGGCCCTTGGGAAAATGGGATTGTCTAAACAGAAAAGCTAAGGAAGAAGAACAGAGAGGGTTATGAGACAGTCTGCAGAGCCCTGAGTATCACAGAGAATGGAAGCGATTATTCTCTGTGTCTAATAACACAAAAACTGGGAAACCATTTTTTAATCTGACACCTTAGGTGACATTGAAAACAGAAGGATGTTTTTCATCCAGCACATAGTCATGTTAATGTAAGAAAGCAGTGCTGAGTCTGATCAGTATACAGGCTGGTATCCTGGCTAAGAGAGGCCTCTTGCAGATGTTTAAGAAAGAAAAATGAAGAACAGGGCAGGCAAACACAGGGTGGTGCTTCCCCTGATGTACTTTTGTGGTTTCCAGCAGTTTGTAGACTACAGTGTACCTGAACAAGATTGGGTTTATGTGTAAGAGCTTTTGATAAATTTTACTTCTGTGAGCTTGTTAAATTACTGTTTGAGCCATCTGTACTTTTTGTACAGCGTTGTCTATGAGTTACCCAGTTCAGTTACGTGTTGTGTGAAAAAAACCCAAACAAAACAGTTCTTTTTGCTGGCCTATTTTATGTGCGTTGCTTGAATTACATTTCGCCAGCCTCATTTTACCTTGGGCATTTTCTGACCATTTCATTCGACCCAAGAGAATTTTGTGTTTTTCCAAACTTGTTACCTTTTCTTAAGCCTTCAGCTGAGAGAACAACTGTGGAACAAAATGCTGCCATATGAAGGTAGGACCTGTCAAAAGCCATGAAATACAATGATGTGAGGGCATCGTGACACAAACTCAGGAAACTTCTACAATGCAGATTGTCAGAGATGGATAGATATAATTGAGGAAAGGCTGATGTACACTTGGCTCTGTTCTTACAATTTTTCTCTAGACATGTGCTTTCACCACCATTCAAATACTGAGGAGAATGAATCTTTGGCCTGGCAGAATGGCCTTTCTTGCATTATATTTTAAGTTCCGCAAGCTTTGAGCTTCGTCTCACCCTGTTGGCCACCACCCTTTCCTATAGGGTAAAAACTGCTGCAAGAGACTGAGCTTTCCCCTTCACTGCTCATGCCAGCAGCCCCAGTACAATCATCTGCATAGTGTAGCTCCTAGGGGCCATTGTCGTAGAGAGGCTGTTGCTGCACCAGCCACTGTGCAGTGAAGGGAGGTTGTCTCAAAAACTCTTACCTTGTTAGAAGATGGTGCCTCAGAAAAACACTTTGGGTATGTTGATCAGCAGGGAGGATAGTATTCTCAGCACATGCAGTCTTTCCTACAAGTTCCCTTTACCATCATGTTCTTGGTTAGTGGGAAAGGCATAGCTAATGGAGAGGTCTGTATGGCAGGACTGACAAACTCTGTACATGAGACTGGTAGGGTAAATGATGGTGTGGGGAGATAGTGGCTCTGGAAACTGGCAGCTTGTATTTGTCATTAGGCTGGAGACTTGCTCGAGAAGGCTGGGAACTCACGGAGGGCTCTGGAGTGCTATTGCAAGGGCAGTGCTTTTCTGAAAGGTACTGTGCTAAATGTGTCCCTCCTGCCATCCATCCTCAGCAGGAGGCTAGGTACTCTGGCCTGGCCAACATAAGCTGTTGCCCTGGATCCAGAGATGCCTATATTCTCTGAAGTTTCCATACATTGTCTTATTCAATGTATGTATTTTCACATAATTGTACCTGCACACACAGTCCCAGAACAGCATCCTGCTCCCAAGGCCTAGATCATGTTGACAGCACCAGCATGGATCTGTTCCAGTTCTCCACAGGGTCCAGATTGCTGAGTAGCCTGTTGGAGCTAGAGTGGATTAGACAGTCACCAATCCCCTCCCAGTGTGCCCCATCCAAGCCCCATGTTTGCCTCACAGCTCTGCTTCATTGCTGGATTCAGCACCACAGCTCTCATGTCCCCTTACAGCAGTGGAGCTGGCTCGCCTGGCATTTCCTGGAGAAGTTGTGAAGCTGGAGGAGGCCTGGGGAGACCATCTGGTGCAGCAGAAACAGCTGGATGCTGCTATTAACCATTATATTGAAGCCAGGTAGGGGCAGGTGATGGATGTATAACCAGAAGCATGATATAATTTTGATAGGATCTGCTTAAATCAGCAGAGGGTTTTGCTTGAGTAAGTCCCCTTAACCACTCTTTGCTATGCTGCTTATGTGCAGTTTCTGCTGGCCCCTATGACAATGTGGATGCCTTGCTGCATCTCTCCCAAGGTCTTTTTGCCCTGATTACTCTTCCCTGCTGTTCTAGTTCTTCATTCTTCCCCTTAGCTTTGCCAGTTACTCAGATTGTTTTTGCTGCTCTAATCCAGGAAGAAGAATTAAGCAGCAGATCACTTTCGTCTCCTTGGCTTAACTCAGCTGGAGGAGATGGCTGCTGGCTGGCTGTAAATAGTTACGGTTTTAATGCTAGGTGCTCGATCAAGGCCATTGAAGCAGCCTTGGGAGCCAGGCAGTGGAAGAAGGCCATCTACATTTTGGACTTGCAGGACAAGCAGACAGCAGCCAATTATTACCCCAAAATTGCCCAGCACTATGCAGCTTTACAGGAGTATCAGGTGAGGCCACGGACCACAATTGTTGATGCTCTGTGTGTCACTTAGGACTGCTGAGTATGATAATTTCCCTGCAGGTTGCAGAGGAGCTGTACATCAAAGGAGACCGGACCAAGGATGCCATTGACATGTACACACAGGCTGGGCTCTGGGAACAGGCTCACAAGGTAAAGTCAGAAGTAAAAGCTTCACCACTTGGTGAAATGCCTTTCTTTGGGAGGTAGTGGAACACCTGATCAACAAACACCCTTCCCAGAGGATGAATGTGATGCCATTCAGTAGTCACCAAGAAATCAGTTCCTGGTATTCACATCCTGCCTGTGCGTTCTTTACTTCAGCAGCCTCATGTGCATGCATCTTTGACACCAAAAGCCCTCTCCAAGGGGGTCAGTCCTGAGTGCTTTGATCACAGTGATAAATGACTACCCATTCTCTGCAGAGCATACAGCATGTATACCTGTTCATAATGAGAAGGAAATCGGTTTTTCCCTTGTTCTTCTTTACCACCATGTATGAAGAAATTGCTGTGCAATGTGCTGTAGTTTCTCGCATGTGTGTTCGTTTTGGCAGCTGGCAGTCAAGTGTATGAGTCAGGAAGATGTGTCTGTGCTCTATATAACCCAGGCCCAGGAGATGGAGAAGCAGGGCATGTACAAAGAAGCAGAGAGGTGAGCATCCTCCTTGGTAGTAGTCCAAGACTGAGCCCTGAAAAAAATGGCTGTAGTGAGTAGAGTACTCCTGGCAGGAACAGAGTTTGGAACTGGGGTTTGGAAAGGTCAGAGGTACTTTCTCTGCATGTGGAGACCTAGAATTGGTATTTCGTATTTCAAAGGAGGAGAAGTCACTGACTGTTAATGTATCTTTGTCCACCAGGACAGAAAGGAGGTTTGCTTGAGGTGCAGCTGTCTCATGTAGCAGAATAAACATGGCAAGGCTTTTTCCCACTGCAGAATATTGCATCTGATCTGTCGTGGTCAGCTGAAGATAAGATATGAAAAGTGTAGTGCTTCCCAGCCGGGTTACTAATGTTGTCATTTCTAGATTAGTAACAACACAGTAAGGTTAGTTGGCACAGGGACAGACACAGGTGTGTATCTGATGCCATGGTACCTGATTTCAAGGATGCCCCATACATGAAAGGGAGCTGGTGAGATCACATTGGGTTTATTCTGGGTGGCCAAAAGTCAGCTGAGCTGATATTGACATGTTACCATCCCAACAGGACTGACAGCCTCATGCTGGAGGCCAAGATGAGAGCAAGTCAAAGAAGCCCAGAGGTTCCCTCCAAGTTAGAACTCAGGGTGACAAGTACAAACAGAGGGAATAACTTTGCCGTATTACAGCTGATGGTAGCAAACAGAAGGGTTCTATCTAAGCAATGTTAAGCCTTGTAGCCCACAACAGTCATGCAGCACACCAGTCATGCCTCGTAGCAGTATGCCCAGGATCTGGCTCCAGCTGTGCAGGATCCAGAAACTGCAGGGAATGGTCATGTCTTCATCGAGTTATTGAATGTATTTGTGTTCCAGGCTATATATCACTGTGAATGAACCTGATTTGGCCATTGCCATGTACAAAAACTGTAAGATGTATCATGAGATGGTTTGCCTAGTAGCCAAGTACCACAAGAACTTACTCAGTGAAACCCACTTGCACCTGGGCAAGGTGAGTGCATCTCATGGTAGGGGATCAACTAGGCCAAGCAGGGACAAAAGTGTCCCTAACTCATTGCCTCTAATTGCAGGAGTTGGAGGCAGAGGGACACTTACAGGAGGCTGAGTACCACTATCTAGAAGCTAAGGACTGGAAGGCCACAGTAAACATGTACAGAGTGAATGACATGTGGGAAGAAGCTTACAGGGTAACAATCATTTCACAGCTATCCCACTGTGCAGGGATCTGGCTTTGACTGCAGGATCCTGGTAGGAACTGCTCTGTCTCTGTTCACTGCAAAATTTGAAGACTTGGCATAGACTACCTAGCCTCAGCAAGTGGCGCAGCGCTGGAGGCCCTTCTGCCTGCTGCTCTGCAGCATTGCACCCCAAAGCAGTGCTTAACCCCTGGTAACTCTGCAGGGCTGCCTTCCTCCAGTTGCTGCTCTGCTCCTAACCACTGCACTGTGTTGTACCTCAGAGGTATTGCTCTGCCCATAGACCCTGCTCAAACACTGCTCCCCTTCAGTGTGGACACAGATGTCCAGGGGTCACTTCTGCTGGCCTAACAGTAGTGTGGGCCATGATAAGGAGGCAGTAGTGTCTTTTCTACTCTGCCATATAGGTCTTTGTCTCACTCTCCCAAGTTCAGTGGTGGCTACAGGAGGGTTCCTCAGGAGAGAACAGGTGGTTTAGGTGCTCCCTCATGATGACAGGCATCATATGAGAGGGGGGTCCTGGCTTGTTGCACTGAAGATGAAATAGATGCATTAAGCTGTTCTGCTTTCTTTGCTGTGGATAGGTGGCCAAGGCACATGGGGGAACAAACTCCTATAAGCAAGTGGCCTATATGTGGGCAAAGAGCCTGGGTGGAGAGGCAGCTGTGAAACTCCTCAGTAAATTTGGACTTCTGGAGATGGCCATTGATTATGCAGTGAACAGTGGGTAAGCAGGTCCATCAGCCCAGCACTTCTCTCTCATCTGCGTGACCTGAGAAAAAATGGGTGGTGCAAGATAACTGTATGCACATGATAGCTCCAGGTCCAGGATGCAGTGTGGCTTCCCACCTCAGCTGTACTTCACACAGGCATTCCCTTTCCTTGACACATCCCACTTTCTGTCCACCTGTTTGTCTCACAAGTACCAAGTCAGAGCTGGGCAGGCAAAAGCAGTTTACCCTTTAACCTCAGCAGGGGGCCTTGAGGGAGCCTCCACACAGGAGGAGGTTTTTCTCATGTCATTGTACTCAAGTAACTGCTTGCCAGAAGAGTTGTGTCCCCGCTCTGCACCTGGCCAGGCATCCAACTGCACTGCCATTCACTGCTGCTCCTCCCCAGCTCTCCCATACTGCTAGGCTCTGGGAGAGTCTTTTGACCTTTCCTCAGGTTTGAACCAAAGGTCTCTGTCATGAATAGCAGGTGTGAAGGAGCTGAATTTCCTTAGTGGGGGGTTTAAAAGCTCCTATTCTCTAGAGGAATGGGCATTGCCTATTCATTTGGGACCATTTGTATTCCCCTCTCTCTTCTCCCACTGTCTTGTGATCTACTTGGTGTCTTGCTGCTGTCTTGCTGTTGATGAAGGTAAGCTCTCACAGCACATAGCCTTGCTCTCACCCCATTTTCTCTTTCATTACAGGGTCTTTGAATTTGCTTTTGAACTTGCCCGCCTCTCCATGAAGCAGAAGATGCCTGAAATCCACTTAAAATATGCCATGTTCCTAGAAGATGAGGTAATTTTATCCTCTGGAATAGGTGGGAGTTCTGTGTTCGCTCAGGTAGTTGAACAGTTATCCTTAAGGGCTGCTGCAGCAGGCACTTTTATGGCTGCAGTCACTGCTTACCCAAAAGGCTCCACAATTACAGTCCCCCAGTTTCACACATATCTTTGTTTCATAAATTCTCTCTGCCTCATGGTGAGTAGAGGAGGTCATGCGATGGTATCAGGACAGGAAGGTATACAAATAAATTCCTTCCTCTCTTCTAGGGCAAATTTGAAGAGGCTGAAACAGAATTTATTAAAGCTGGTAAACCCAAAGAGGCAGTGCTGATGTATGTATCGTTCCCCATCCTCGCCTGCTGCATCTTCTCTCACGTATGATACCAGCCTGATTGCCTCTCCAGCATTGGGCTGCTCCTTGCCATCTGTCTTGTTCCATCTCATGTTGTTTCCCTAGGTTTGTCCATAACCAGAACTGGGATGCTGCACAGCGTGTGGCTGAGGCTTATGACCCAGACAGTGTGGCTGATGTGCTAGTAGGACAGGCACGTTTTGCTTTTGAGCAGGGAGAGTTCCAGAAAGCAGAGGCCTTCCTCCTGCGAGCACAGAGACCTGAGCTGGCTGTAAAGTACTACAAGGTGAGCATAGTCTCTAGCAACATTATTGCCTTCCTCACTGGACAAGAACCCAGTTTGGATGGAGGAGTGAAATCCATCTCCCACCTCTCCCTGCCAGCTTAGTAGCCAAAGAGAAACCATTTCAGTGGTTCCTAGTAGAACTTAATTTTGGCCTGTTCTTAGAAGGTAGAGATTTCACAATGCAGCTTAGCTCTGGGAGGAAGTATCCTGCCAGAATACAGATGGCCCTCAGAGGTAGCACAAGTACGTGCATTTGGAGTTTAAGTGCACATTCCACAGAGGTAGCTGGGATGGATGAGCTCTTTCCTCTGAGGTAGCTTGGGTGAATGGATAGGCATAGGCATCATTTTCAGGGAGAAAAGGATTGAGTTGTGCTGCTGTGGTTGTTTCTTCCAGTGGCTCCTCTGGCAGGATGATATGAGAGGCTAGATGTGTTACGTGATGCCGGGAGTGGGGGATCCTGGTGAACTGGTGAAAATTTCTCCTCCTTGTTGTGCTTATGCAGGAGGCTGGCATGTGGAGCAAGGCCCTGAGGATCTGCAAGGAATACGTGCCTAGTCTGCTAGAAGAGTTACAGGAAGAGTGCAGCAGGGAAGCTGTCAAGAAGGGCTCCAAGTAAGGAATGCTGTGGTCAGGCTACAGGGAACAGGGAGCTCTTTCACTAGGCCATGTGCTAATGCCTTACTGACATAGCCTGATGGGATCCCTGACATCCCTTTGTTTCCTTCTTGAGGACCCACTTCTTGCTGCATAAGTTTCCTAACATCTTTCCTCCCTGCTCTGGGAGACTCCAGGCTTAGTCTTGCCATCCAAGGTTTCCCTTGGATGTCTTCTTAACCACTTACAGATCTCCAAGTTCTCCTGTACTGCAAATGCATCTCCCCAGGGTCCTTAATCAAGTCTCTTCTCTGCTTTGGCTCTGTATATTCCTTGTCACATGCTCAGCTCCCTCTGAGGTCCCTGGCTTACTTCTGCTGTGCACCTTCCTGCTCATGCCCTACACACTGTGTACAGGATCTCTGTGGCAGCATCCCAATCTTTCTTACAGTCTGCATTCCTCCCTACAGTGGAATAGAAGGGCTGCTGGATCAGGCACGGGAGTGGGAGCAGGCTGGGGAACACGCCAGGGCAGTGGACTGCTATCTGAAGGTGCGGGATCCCAGCAACAGTGCCCTGATGGAGAAGTGCTTGCTGAAGGTACAGTTAGGGGCTATGGTTCCCTTCATCTGCTCTGTTGTCTCCTACAACCTGTAGTGCATCCCAGAGATAACTCAGTCACTGCAGGGCACAAGAGAGGATCTGCAGGCTCCAATGACTGCAGGGTCTGAAATCCTTTATGACCATTCTTTTGAGACATTAAGGACCGAGTGCTTATCTTTCACTGCACTGACATGCTTGCTCTGGCACCACTCCAGCAGTGTGTCACCATCCTTGTGCCCACATAGAATCATAGAATAGTTAGGGTTGGAAAGGACCTTAAGATCGTCTAGTTCCAGCCCCACATCTCTGCACCAAAGAGCTGGACTTTGTGCCTTAGCCCTTGGCTAGGTGAGCACACTTTCTTCTTCTCATGGTCAATGTTCACAAGCTTGGGATGTGTTCTTGTTCATACCTTTCACTCATACCTTTTATAGACTTCAACAACAATTACATCCTTGTCTGATCTTTTCCCATGTGTGAAAGCAGCTGGGCTTCACTGCTCTGAATTGCTGGAGTGTGCTGTCATTTCTTCTCCCCTTCCCCGGTAGTTCAAGCACCTCTAACTTTCAGGTTTTTGCTAGGACTGAGCTCTTCCCAGCTTCATCCTTTTTTGAACAGCTTTTATCATTTGTGTTACTGACAGTTTCTCTTCACAGGCTGCCGAGTTGGCCATTAAATTCTTGGGTCGGTCACAGAGTGTGCAGGTGACAAAGACTGTGGCTCCTCAGCTGGTGGCCATGAAGAAATACAGTGAGGTGAGGGCTGGCTCCTGCCCCCAGACTACTGAAGAAGCATTGACATAGGAAGGGAGAGCTCTATCCAAGGGAACAAGGCCAAGTCACATTCTGGGCTAATGAGTAGATGTCTCTATCCAGAGTCAGGCAGAGCAGAGTCTTCAAGGAGGAGGAAGAAGGGAATCAAGTCCTGGAATAGTGTGAGACAGGCCTTGGGAGGAGGCAGGAAGCAGAGAAGGAAGGTTATCTGTTGGGAAGAGACTTTCTGTTGTTGCTGTATGCTGGGCTAGAGGATGCTATTGGGGATTTCATCTCCCATGAGACTGTCTTTGGCCCTGCAGGCAGCTGAACTCTACCTCAGCTTAGACCTCATCCAAGAAGCTATTGATGCCTTCATTGAAGGGGATGAATGGAGCAAAGCCAAGCATGTGGCTAAGGAGTTAGACCCCAGGTATGCCCTGAACTTTTCAAATTATGCTTTTCCTGCTTCCTCTCCCAGCTCCAGATGGTCCCTTGTCCTGTCCTGTCCTGTCCTGTCCTGCTGCCCTCAGGTTCCCTGAATTTTCCCCACAGTGACCTTCCCAGGCTTGATGGGGCCTGTTCTCTGCAGCTGCTGTTCCCAAACCACTTGCCATCCTGCCACCACACATCCCATGGAAATTGTTACCGTTTTGTCCCATCCCTATCCCTACCTCTCCTTCCCTTGTCATAATCCTATGCAAGCACTTCCTTCTGAAAGTCTGGTGATCCCTTTCTCTCCTCACACATTATATTGCAAAGAGTTAGCTAGACCCTTTTTGCCCACTTCTACCTAAGCTCCCAGCAGCAGGCCAGCGAGACTTGGCACAGCTGTAACTCCTCTTTTTCCAGAGTAGAAAAAGTTGAATCCAGCATCTGCACTGATGCAAGACACTTACTAATCTTGCTGCCTACTAAGATTCTTTCTGCCTGGTAGGTCAGAGGAGTATGTGGACCAGCGTTACAAGGAGTATTTAAAGAACCAAGGAAAGGTAGATTCAGTAAGTATTTGGGATGTCTCACAAGCTAGGGATTGATGTCAGGATCTGTCAGGAAGAGCCCTGCAGCTCCTTAGGGCCTTTCCAATGGGGTTTTTGCCTGAATATGCCCGCAGGTGTGGAATCTGTATGTGCCTGTGAGTCATGGTTTCTGCATGCCAAATGTGTCATACTGGCTCTGTGCTCCCATACCATAGAAAGGGAGGGACTATGTGCATATGACAAAAAGACCCAGGTGGGCTGATGCCTGCATTGATGCTAGTAAGAAACTTTGCCTGCATAGTGAGCTTACGACTGTTTTCATCCCTAGCTGGTGGGAATAGATGTCATAGCTGCTTTGGATCTGTATGCAGAGCAGGAGCAATGGGAAAAGTGCCTGGAGGTTGCAGCTAAGCAGGTGAGTGCCTGCGTGAGCCCTTGGGGGATGATAAGAGGGGGCCCAAAGCAAAACCAGGTCTGCTGTGCAGTCTGTCCCTGACTACCTGGTCTTGCCATTTGGGACTCAGGTGTATGTGAGTGCGCCCACATCTGAAACTGTCTTCACTGAGTGACGGATGTTCAATTGATGAATCTTATCCTACTGCTTTCTGTGTATCTTCTCCAGAACTATAAAGTCTTGCACAAGTATATAGCTCTCTATGCAAGCCACCTCATCCGGGAGGGCAGCTGGGACAAAGCCTTGAGCCTGTATGTCCACCATGGAACACCTGCCAACCCACAGGTAATGAAGACAGCGTGACATCCCTATGTGAGTTGCCAGAGCATGCTATGATCTGCTATGTGAGTCAGGCTTCCTGTCCAGAACTGGGATTGCCAGGTGTTCACCATGTCCAAGCCACTTCAACTCTGCTGTGTGTTCTTCCCAGAGCATCCTCAGCTAGAGGACTAAAGGCAATCTCCTGGCATATTCTCCATGGGGGAGGAGCTGAGAATTTGTGTTTGTTTGGAACACCTTAACTACCAGATGCAAAAGGAACCATATTTGCTTCTCTGAGAGCACTGGCTGGAGGAAGCATTCTTCCCCGTTTCCTTGCTTTGTCCTGCAGCACTCCTTGCAACCAGCAATCTTCAGCAATGCTGCTGCAGAGGCTGCCATTCTCTTTGCCTGTGCTTGCAGGAGCAGAGCTCCAGACATTTACTGACTCCCCACTGGTCTTCCTCAAGATTCCTCTCCTTTTTGTTGCAGAATTTCAACATTTACAAGCGTCTCTTTCTGGAGATGGTGAACGCACCCGGAATGAACTGTGCTGAGGCCTACTCCAGCTGGGCTGACCTGCGTGATGTTCTCTTCAGCCTGGTGAGTATAAGCCATGGCCACCACTGCCTGTTAACGTCCTGGTGGCTCCTAGCCAGGGACAAAGAAGAACCAGTCCTTAACCAGGTGACATGGGCAGTATTTGTAGAATACAAGACAAAGGGAAAGAGGTGACAATGCGGACAGTAGAACAGGATCCTGTGAAGTGGACATGGCTGGGCAGGAGAAGTCAGGGAAGATGACCCTGCACTCAAGGCTAAATCCTAGAAGTGGGTCTGGGCACTGGCACTTGAGCTCACTGTGTCACTGCTACATGGGAGCCTATCACAACGTGTCCACTTTTTGTCTTACACCCATAGTCAGCAGCCTGGGTGGGCAAGGATCTGGGGAAAGCAGAGAACTGCTCAGCCTGGAAAATAGAGTCCTCATCATCTCCCCAGTGAAGCTTAGAGCCTTCTGCTGCTTCTTCCCTGTTCCAAAATGCCTCAGCCAGAGCCCATGATTGCCTCTTCTCTGTTTCTGCCCAACAGATACCCACCTCTAGCACAAATGAAATCTCTTGTCCATCCAAACTCACCTCTACTTCCAGTGCTGTCTGTTGTTGCAGCACTGTTGGTTCTCCCCATCTCCCACAGGCTCTGCCCTTCAGCACTCTGTAGGCCCACCCCTTTCCTAGTCCCCAGAGATGCCTGAATATTTCAGATCCTTCTCTCCCAACTTTTCCCTGCATTCAAGTGAGTGAAGAGTGTCCTTGTGCTCTCATGTTCTAATCATTCTCCTTTTCTTCAGTGTGAAAACTTAGTTAAGTCAAGTGAGGCAAACACTCCAGCACATGAAGAGTTTGAAACAATGCTGCTGATCAGTCACTACTACGCCACCCGCTCTGCTGCTCAGGGTGTGAAGCAGCTGGTAAGGTTTTTGAAGTTCCTTTGCTGGGTCACCATGCTGAGTGGTGGGCATGTGCAGGTTCAGGGTTATTCATGATTCACTTTTCCACTTCATGGATCACTTACACACTAGGGATAAATGAGAATGGGACTACAGCTGTCTGTGAGCCCGCCACTAGCAGATGGTACTGGAGACAGTCTAGGCTCCTGCTAGTGGCACCGGCCCCCAGCCACTGAGACGGAGATGTAAACCAGAGGGAAGCTGATCAATATGCTTGCCATCACTTGTAAGAGCAGCGGCACCAGTAGAAATATAGGGATCACACAACAATCTGGTCTTCCCAGGTGAGGCATTGCTTCCTCTTCAGCTGTCCTGGGCCATGAATCACTGTTATGTGGGCTGTGAGAGTTTGGGTGTGGCTTCCAGTAAAAGCGAGGTTTTGTAAAGCAGAAGAATTGAATCTTCAGGTGACAGTCCTCCTGTGTTCACACAGTAAGGGTGTTTAGGGCCAGGACCGACATTTTCAACCTTTGTTACATATCGGGAATATGTGGGTGCAAAGTCCCTGCCATGAGTCTGGGGCAGTATGATCTCATCCAACCTCATTTTTCTGTGCTGAACAGTGTAGCTTTACTGTTCTCTGTGTCTGCAGGACGTGGTGGCTGCCAAGCTGTCCGTCTCCCTGCTGCGTCACACTGAGCTGCTCCCTGCAGACAAAGTGTTCTATGAAGCTGGGGTAGCTGCCAAGGTAAGAGCTGTCTGCCACCAGAGCAGCTAAGGAGGTGGAGGACCCGGAAATCAGGGTTTCTCCTTATCTTGCCCTTTTCTTAACTTTACCATTGCAGTTTACCTGCACTGGTAAATCAGTAGCCAGACATGTGCATTGGAGGCCTTCCTCTATTACCTGTGCTGCAAGCGGGATGCTGTAGCACAAACAGAACCACATCCTTTCTAGCCATCGTTCAGCCAGGACAGTTGTGACTGTGATGATAAGCTGCCTGGTCTCACTTTGGGTTCCTCTGTGTACTAGGCAGTCAACTGGGAGAACATGGCGTTCATCTTCCTGAACCACTTCCTGGACCTCTCAGATGTGCGTATAGTCTGCTGGAGGGAGGGCTATCATGCTTAAAAGGGGCTGTAGGACCTTGGACGACAGTGGACCCTCAACCTGGCCAGGGTACTCCTGAGGCTTAAATGTGGCAGCACATGCTTGAGCTGGTGCTGATGGAGAGCCCTGAACTGCTGCTCAGCATTCAGTGTGTGCATCCCCTACAGTAGCTGTGGAAGGACTTGCCATGCAGGGCACCTGAGCATCCCTAACTGCTGCAGCAAGGAGTAAGTTGTCCTGACAGTTTAGGCCTGTAGTCTTCATGGCTGCAGGTGCCATTACAGCTTTCAGGATGATCTCATCCAAGTTGTTCCAAGGGAAGGAAATTACCCGAGGGGCAGAGGCCACAGCCTAATATTTTACCCCTGTGATACAAACTCAGGAGTCCCCCATGCCAGTCGGCTCCCTCTCTGCCTAGCAGATTGGTCGCCAGAAAACACCAAACCCCAGGAAGCTGTCAGACTCCACAGAACGAGTCTTGCAAGTGCTGTTAGCAGTTGCTGGGGAGAAAAAAACAAAGCTTCCCATTTCATCTTTCCCTTCTTTGAGGCCACCAGACAAGTTTGAGTAGTGCAGTGTCTCAGGGGCACACATTCTGTGATGCTGCAGAGGGTGGCCATAAATGCCCCCTCCCAGGAGGGCCCAGTCACCACAGCACAACAGATGGGGCATCAGTAATGCCATCCTCCCAACGTAGATTGTACTGTGAACACCAAGGATGGCATTGCCTAGTGCTCCACCACTTCTTTCTCAGGCCATTGAAGATGGGAACCTGGATTCTCTGGACCACTCTGATTTCCAGAACACAGACATTCCCTTTGAAGTGCCGCTTCCAGCCCAACAGCACGTGCCTGTGAGTGTCATCTGCCTTTTTCAGCTCCCATGAACAGCGATGCTGCTTTCATGGCTCTCTCTGAACAGGGACTGAGGCAAGGCTGGGACAACCATCACTACAGGATGATCATGGGACTGGAGCACCTCCCGTATGAAGATAGGATGAGAAAGTTGGGGCTGTTCAGCCTGGAGAAGA
>JANRGW010037190.1:0-12788 GCA_024733675.1 Psilopsiagon aymara
TCCAAGTGAGGTCTCACAAGAGCAGAGTAGAGGGGCAGGATCACCTCCCTCAACCTGCTGGTCACTCTCCTTTTGATGCAGCCCAGGATACAGTTGGCTTTCTGGGCTATAAGCACACACTGCCAGCTCATGCTCATTTTTCCAATGCACTAAAGAACATAAATAACAGTGAAAACTGAGGCAAAGAAGACTGGAGGGAGAGGGGGATGACGACATCAATACACTTTCTATGCTTGTTACATTAGTCTTGTTTAGAAGCTCTGGAAGAGGTTAAGCAACCTATATCCCCAAGGGTCTTTAAAACCAGATTAGTCCAGAACCAACAAAGGTAGAGTTGATCTTACCTTGGGGCAGGGAGACAGACTCACATGACCTTGACAAGGTTCTTCCTACGCCTCTTCTTCTGTGGCCTTATGCTGTAGCTCAAGCAATGCTGAGCCCCACCACACCCCCTTTTTGCCCTACTGCGAGGAACTGGTTATGGTACTAGTTAGAGAAATCTGTCCTTTAGAAACAAGCTAAAACCAGAGACAGATAATCCATAAACACAACCCAGCAGATGCAGCATTCTGGCCTTCAAGGCTTGTTGGTCTCATGTAAAAAAAGCTAACCCACTTCATACCCCCAGCAGTACCTCCAAATCCAAGCTCTTCTCTACAAGCAAAACCCACAGTGCCCACTCCAGATTTGGATGACAGATGACCAGAGGGGAGCAAACAGAGCAGATATTTTTGTTTGTTCTTTGTTCCTTGTCTCTCAGACACTGGTGTCATTTAGGATTTTTTGTGGAGGAAACACATCAGCACAGTGACGGATCCTGTCTGGTCCCATCAGCAACAAGGCATCATGTCCCCAGAGTAACACAAGAGGACTGCGGTTCCTGCAGGGAAGGCTGCTCAGCAGGAGGTGTCAGCCTGGGAAGCACAACTGTTTCTCTCCCATCGGTTTGGTGGCACTTGGAAATTTGCAGGGTAGGGGGGAAAAGGCTGACTCTGAACCCGGAGGTGTGCCAAGGACTTGCACTGAGGGACAGGGAGCAGACTTCACACCCAGGCATCATTGCAACACCAGAAGCCCATCATGTCAAGTGAAAAGGAACGAGTATCCTTCAAGTGGCTGCTTCCTACCGGAGATGTCCTGTAGGGTAAGGAAAGGGACTTCCAAGCCCTACACCATCAGCTGACACTTCCCACTGCACTTCCCCTGTGTGCAGGGCAGCATTCACAAATCATGAATTTATTTAAGTCTCTTGAAAAACCAAAAGGATGCAACTGTTTACAGTGTGATTTCCTTAATTCTCAATAAAGGATCCCATTTGTTTCCTCCTCCATAAGTCACCTCTGGTGTGGGAGCAGGACAAAGGGATGATGTGAGTTAACACTCCAGTGCCCTCTAGCAAACATAGCTTTTGCTGTAGCGTCCTCTTTCATAAGAGCATCAGAGGACTTCATACTCTGTGTGGCCATGTGGAGAAAATCCTGGTGAAGATTGGTTGCTGTGTCCTGCCTGCCAGTCAAATGGGGATCCAAAGTGGAGAAAATCTGAGCAATGTGCCAGATACATGCACAAGCTGAAGAGCACCAGCTCCCCAGACACCCAGCCCACCAGATCACTTATGCTTTAACACCCTGAAGATTCCAGCTGGGGCTGTAGGTATAATTTCACATAACACATAGGGAAAACTGCCTGCAAAAAAACAGTCTCTGTATTTGGTTTACTGGGAGAAGAACTGGGTTCTGGCCTCCTTCTCAGTACAACAAAGTGAGATGCACCAATATCAAGTACACATGTATTAGAATGCCACATTTAGTCTCCTCTCCACTGCTTAGAGCTACTTGTGCCTTGCCTTTTGCCAGCAGGAGATGCCATGACATGGCTCTTCACTGAGTAGAAAGCACTTGGAGGTGCTGCTTGTGAACAGCAGACTCAGAGGGAAAAACCAGCAGAGGCATGCACAGAGCAAGTGATAATTTCTGTGCTGTGCAATTAGAGCTGGGAAGGAGTAAACCTCTGGTGCACAAACCTGCCAACAGTTTACTGCCGACAGGGAAACAAAACCGGCAGTTGACACTGGAACAGCTACTGATACCCTGCAATCATCTTAAAAATAGACTCTCTGCAAACCTGCTTGTTAGTAGAGAGAACATATGCTCTTTTTAAGGGGGCGGGGGGGGTAGGGGGGGTGGAGAAAAGCCTCTCAGCATCTCCAAAACAACATTTGCACTAGCCAGAGAAAGTGTCTGGTGAAGCTGAGGCTGCAAGCATCTTCACAGAACTTGGTCCAGTCCAACTTGATGACCAAGACACATTGAGATCCTGCATTACTACAGCACATCTCCCAGCATCAAGCACACTTGATCCTCTGAGTCCAGCAGCAAGTGCTTGCCCTGCTATTTCAGAAATCCAGCTTATTCTGGCTTATTACACATATATATGTAGCTGTGTTGCCTAGCACAATGCCATGTTCACTACCTTACTTCTGCTGCACTGTGGCACGGAAATGTCCATTGTCTCGATGACTTCTGCATCTCAGTACAAAGTCTTCTGGGACCACTGAGGTGACCGGTGTGACTACGGCAGCAAGACCTCACCTCTCTGCTCATTACATAGTCCTTCCCTGGTGCTGCTCAGATCCATCATCCTCCTCTCTCAGGACTATTTGAAGGGAAGCATGTGACATTCCCCTATATCTATGTTCCTCCAGTGGTTAACATGGCATCCCCTCTTCACAGGGCTACAGTCCATACATAAACATCTGACACAAGCAGAGACTCTCCACTGCTCAGACATTAAGCCATGGCAAAGCACAGTGCTGCATCTCCAAAGAATGCCACCAGACACCTCCTGAGTGATGGAGCAACCCGATCCTGGTGTGCAGGGAGGCAATAAAACCCATCAGCTGCATAAGGCACTGGCCTTCCACAGGCTCCTGGTGCACAGCCTTAACACATGGCGGGTAGTACTCCTTTTAATCACAACCCCCAGGATCCCAGTTTCTTTCCTCCAGACCAAGGAAAATAGAGGAATACCATCTCTGAGACAAGTGCTTTGGAGTCTTACTCCAGCCTGAAGCACTGTCACACACAGCTTGATGACAGCACAACCCTGGCCCAGGGACTGTGGCATCTCAGAAAGTGACGAGCACAAGGTATGCTTATGAAGGACAACACAGGTCAGGACTAATCCAGAGTTCATGAAAACAGAGACTTCAACCAGGTCTGTTCGGGGTTAGTTTTTTTTAGCTTGATTCCAGCACATTTTTGTCAAATCTTGAAGACAGAACAATATCCATCCAGAAAGAAGGAAGGGCTGGTTTGGTCCCATACTCAACACAAAATTCGCACACCTGCAACTTGCTGTCCCCTCTGTGCTCAACACATCAACACTGCAGGGAAAAGAGGAACAAACGTTCCTTTGTAAGTGGATTTCATTTTGGTATAAGCCATTTAGAGATTATATCCATTTCAGTTTGGGCAGAGATCCAAGGTTAACATCTCTGTTCTTGTTAACAGAGCTTTGCTTGGAAAAGCCCATCACAGTTCAGTTTTACATCTTATTTGGAAAAGTCAGTGCCGTGTTACACTGTGCACTAGGCCAAGGGAAGAGAAAAGGCAAATCTTGATGGGGCTCTGCCACTGCTGTAGCTACATGTAGTTTCCCTAGAACTCTTAGGTACTGGTCTCCTCTGTCTCTCACTCATGAACACAGACATCACAGACTAGTACTGTATAGTCTTAGGGTGTTCAGTCCCAGGGTTGTTGTCTCCACATGGTCAAGGAACAAAGACCTCTGCCAACCAGGCCAAACATACAGCATTAGGGTGTCACCCTCCATCCAAGATCACAGCAGCAATCAAAGCCACACATTTCTTTAAAATCCACATTTATGCAAACTGGTTTCCCAGTTTTTGGAAGTCACGTCCACATGCTGCTAGCCAAGTTCCCAAGGTCCTTCATTGGACTATTGGACTGGCCAGGCAAGTTCAGCCTGCATATGCTTTCCTACCTTGCAGCCTCCCTGCAAAGATCATAGATCATGCCTACATGCAATGATGTCCCAGAACAGCAGCTGCAAAGTTGATTCAGAGACCATCCTGTCCCAGAAGGATCTCAAACTCCAGCACCTCTAGAACAGCAGGCAGAAGAGTCTGCCTGCAAGTTATGAACTATGGTAAAAGCTAGTCTTGAACAGTCTTGGTCTCCAGCCACCTTGAGACACCCCAGAAAGCAGGAGAAAGGAAGCATGTTCTGGGTAACAAGAAAGTCTTGGCTGCCATAACTTCCAGCCTGCAAAGGATTTGGCTGCACACCAGCAGCCACCTTGCCAATGGGAGAATGCCTTTACTGCAGTACCCCAGCACCTGAGCAGGAAGACAGCTTCTCCACCCAGGGCAAATGTACTAACAGCTTTCACTGAGGCGTTCTCAGATTAGCTCCCAACAGTCAATACTGCCAGCATGAATTATTAATCATCGTGTCATTCAGCCTCAGAAGCTGATGTATCCACACCACACAGGAAAAAAGCTTTTAGCAACACACCCGTGTCAGCAAGCCCAAGGCGAGCTTGCCAGGCACTTTCTCACACCTCCCCGCGGAGCTGCTGAGAGCCTGCCGGAGGAGACCCGCCGGTGGTCTGCTCACTGCCGTCTCCAGCAAAGAGCCATGACGGCTCAACGCGCCTCCTCTCCCAGAACCAGCTCTGTACGCGCCTGCATTAGCTCAGCACATCCACCTGTCATGCAAGTCACTCGTTTGGAAAATTATTCTGCTGGAGCATCACTGAGGACACCTTGCCAGTGAAATATCAGACAACATCAGGCAGTGTTTACTTGCTCCAGTGCAGATACTACACATTTATTATTTACACCTTGCAGTGTATTTTTAGAGTTCTGTCAATAAGACTGAGAGTTATCAAGTGATCTGTTTGCAGTCAGTCAAAAGCTGCCATGATTCCCAGTTTGCCTGAGGAATTTTAGGACAGGGATTTACTATTTCACATGGGCCTAATCTACAACACGGGAGACTGTGGATGTGAGCAACGTCTGTTTGGTTTGAGGTCCTGGAAATCCAAGTTTGCATTGCTTACCTCCTCTGCTTCCTGCATGAAGGTGCTCCAAAGGGAACCAGCCTCAGGGGAAAAGGAAGGCTCCTCAAACAGTGTAATAACAAAGCATAGATGATCTACCTTGGTCCCAAGCATTTCAAGAGATGGCTGGATTAATTTTTATAGACTGTTCCAACTGTACTAAAAACAACAGTGGGAAAAGTGGGAAAAGTAATTAGGCCAAACTGAACATGTTGTCCTACTCCCTGGTCATGTTTGGAGACTGATCAATCAAAACTGATGCACTGGATACAAGGCTTGACTGAAAAGGTCCTGTTCATTGCTCATTTGTGGTAAACTAAGGAGAAGATGCAAGCATTTCCCAGGTGGCATCTCCTGCACTGCAAAGCTTTGTGCTTCTCCTGAGTATAGAAGTTCCTTCATATGATGATACCAGCTCATCCTGCCAACTCAGAACCATGCAGGCACCATAGATTCCCACATCTCTCCCTGAGCTGAAGGTCAGGTCTCCTACACAGAACCCTAGCAGGAGGATGCAGTCCATCTAGCCTGGAAGAACTTTGGAAAGATCAGGCCAGCATAGCCAGCAATTCCGCACACATGGGGAACATGGATGGATCTGGAGTGAGGGTGTCACTGCTGTCCCACCTGCAGATGTCAGCTCCTGTCCTAACTAGTATTTTCTTCTACCTTTTCTACTGTCTTTTGTCAGAGGTGGGAAAAACAATCAGCATTTCCAACTTTCTCATAAGTCATGGCATTATTCCCCTTGCTAAGAGCTGTTTAACAGTAAAACGAGTAAAATATCCTCCCTGAAATCTGAACATATTTTAAATTTCTGCTTTTGAAATGCTTTTTGAAATTAAATTTGTCTATCGAGAGCTAAAGGAAACAACTTCAGAGAAGTCTATCTGATGGTATGCACTCCAGCATACCATCACTGTGTTAGTTTCACCAGTAATAGAGATGAGCCACTATTCCCCACTTCCCAATCCGGACATGGCGGACCATTGAGTGCCAAAGAGTGGTAGTTATCCCAAAGAATTTAAGACATTGTTCAAGAGCTCAAATTAATAGCCAGACTGCAGGTGACAAGGCATGCATGATCTCTAGCAGCAGCTCTGTGATATTGAAAGATTAGCCAAGGTCCTCTTCCCATTCTCATATTTTTGATTACCAGAATTATCTTCATAGTTCTGGCTGAAAGACCAAAGCATCCAGCCATACATCTATACAAAGCCTCCATGTATTTTAGGAGCCATGCAAGTCATGTTTTCACAATAGGAAAGGCTTAAGAATTGGTTCCTGAAAAGTCCCTTTTCATCAATCCTTGGGCTGAGCTGGTTCTAGTATTCAAACCAACTCTGCAGATCAGCAGCAGAGATCCAAATTCTTGGCTCAGTAATGGGTGCCATGGCAGTTGGGTTTTATCTTATTCAGTCAACAAGAACATGGAAATCAATTTTCCCCAATCTCAGTTACGGCCAGAAATCCATTCCTTTGAGGCCAGCTACAGGATTAATCTATTGAATGGTTTGCAGGCATTTTGCTGACACACAAACATTTGAAGAATACATTATGCTTCCCCCCTCCTACTATAGCATTAGTGCTTTTTTATTTTTTTTTTCTTTTTCCTGTAAACATCTTTGTTCGGGAATCCATGAGATAGGACATGGAAATGCATCTCTGTCTTGCAAGCAAGCCTCATGCCTGCAATGTTTTGCACTGCCTTTATATTGCCAGTGCTTGGTGCCTTCAAATTAAGAGCCTACTGATGCACAAGACATGCAAGCAACACAAAGCAGATACTGAACTGACTTTGCATAACCAATACTGAACAAAGCATCAGAAAGTATAAACAAAGTAAATGATATTAATTCCAGCTTCAGTGGAAGTCTCGACCTAAAGAGCTGTCAGTCTAACAATTAGTCACCTTTGCTGGCTTCACAACATCAGGACATGCATGTAAAAAGCCATCTCATCTATTACAACAGTAGCCTGGTGCAATTCAGTGGCCAGTGAGAACGGAGTAGGTGACCATAGTTCATAGAATGGATTTGGTTGGAAAGGACCTTAAAGATCAGCCAGTTCCAACCATCCTGACATGGGCCGGGGCACCTTACTGTGTCACCAACTAGATCAGGTTGCTCAAAGCCCTGTCCAGCCTGGCTTCAAACACTGCCAGAAGGTCTTTCCATAGCCTCTTCTGCAGGCTGAACAAGCCCAACTCTCTCAGCCTGTCTTCATAGGAGAGGTGCTCCAGCACTCTGATCATCTTCATGGCCCTCCTCTGGACTCACTCCATGAGGTCCGTGTGCTGGGGGCCCCAGAACTGGACACAGTACTCCAGATGGGGTGTCACCAGAATAGAGGAGGAGAATCCCCTCCCTTGACCTGCTGGTCATGCTCCTTTTGATGCAGCCCAGTAACACAGTTGGCTCTCTGGGTTGAGAGTGCACAATGTAGGGTCATGTTAAAATTCTTGTCAACAAACACTGCCAAGTCCTTCTCATCAGGGCTGCTCTCAATTCATTCTCCCCCAGTGCGTATTTGTGCTTAGGACTGCTCCAGCCCAGGTGAAGACCTTCCACTTGGTCTTGTTGAACATCATAAGGTTTGCATGGGCCCACTTCTCAAGGTCTCCCTGGATGGCATCTCTTACCTCCAGCATGTCAACTGTGCCACTCAGCTAGGTGTCACTGGCAAATTTGCTGAGGGTGTATCAGTCCCACTGTCGATGCTGTTGACAAAGATGTTAAATAGCATCGGTACCAATACCAGCTCCTGAGGAACTTGTCCCTGGTCTCCACATGGACATTGAACTTTTGACTGCAACTTTTTGAGTGTGACCAGACAGCCAATTCTTTATCTACCAAATGATCCATCTGTCAAATTCATGTCTCTCCAGCTAAGAGACAAGGTTGTCATGCGAGATAGTGTCCAATGCTTTGCACAGGTCCAGGTAGTTTATTCTCTTCTATTGGAGAATCTCATAACTTGTGGTCCTTACTTTAGTCTCCAGAAAGTTTCTTGCCCTGTTTCAGCAGGATTGTAAACCGCCTGGAAGAGTGTGTTACATTTAATGAGATGCTGAATGGAATTTTTTTTCCCATTTTACAGGCTTGGAGATAGATGCAAGTTTTCATCTTTCACCAGCATAAGCAGGCTTGCCTGAAAACACTGCATTTTCAACACTTTTTAGCTCCCAGAGAGCTGTATCCCACCCAGATCTGGAGATACATTGCCCTCAATTCCAGTATCTATCTGCACTTACCCATAAGAAACATAATCTGAATTTCCATTTGCTCAATTATCACAGCTTTCTCACATCCGGTCTCCAAATGTCAGGATTGTTTCTGAAACTTTCCACAGGTGATAAATTTCAGGCCAAAGGCTAAGATTTGTTTTAAAATGTTCTTCACAAAATTTGATCTGGCCAGCAGTATTGAAATGGGTTTGGAAAAACAGAGAATGATAAAGCAATTATATCTCATGCAGCAGGACAGCAGAAAGTGAGTGCATCCATCTAACCACACGTCCTTTCTTCCTCCAGCAACCTGAGTCCAACAGACTAGAAATCTATTTCCCACCTCTGTAGAATGCACCATAGGTATTTCTGATTCAGAAAACACTCTCTATGCAATAATGTGTTATCCTGGCCAGAAGGGACATATCTAGTTATAAGGTGTGGTAGGCCTGCTTGCTTACCTACAAAAAAAGTCTCCCCTCCAGGGCTGCAGGGGGAGAAACAGAGCTGCTTCAGAGCTGTCCCTACACCTGGACACCCTGCCTGATGCAGACAGCAGTGGAGACCTCACCATACATACAGGAAATCTACCCTTTTCTTGACCTCAAAATGCAACGTATGGAGGCCACGTAGAAAGGAAAGCAGAACAATAGCGCAGTTTACTCAGTAGCCATTCCTATTTGCAGCTGATCCCTGCTCCAAAATAGTCAGCTGATCTTGACGCCTAGATGGTATTACATTCACCTAGAGTGTCATGCTGTCCTCTACACCTCCTCTTAAGAGGTCTCAAGCTGCCAATGAAACACACCTTCAGGCCTGTCCCCATCATGGTGCCCTCTTTCCCCCAACTGATCTTTCTCACTTGCTGGGCAGAGGCTATGACAATACACTATTTCCTTTTCAGCTAAGAGCTAATCTCCGTAAGTGGATTTACATCACACAACTCCCAGCAATGCATTTCCTCATGAGCCCTCTGGATGATCTCCAGCTGCCATCAGCATGACCAAGTCAAGACTGAGGTAAGTTTCTCTAAACAGCATAGCTGTAGGCTAAAATAGGTTGTTTCTGGCTATCCATTGCAAGTATTTAGTGCCTGTACCAGGCTATAGTCACCAGTCATAAAGCACGAAGACACATACATCATTCTGGGAAGCAAGTCCCCTTGTAAGGGAGAGCAACGTGCAACATGCCCATGCTGTGCACTGTCTGGAAGGGAGCAGGGTATGCTCAAGGACTCCCTTTGTACTACCATGCAGCATCACCGGAGAGCTTCCATCAGGTTCTCTCATCCTGCCAGGACATCTAAGACAGATCCACAGTAACTGAATAATCAATTAATCCTCCTGTAGAGCTCCATTTACATAATGAAAACGCAGCCTCCCAATATACCACTATTTTTCACTTGTCTAGACTAATATATCTGTCCTGCAGTTGGAGGGGGGAGACCTAACACAGCTTCTATTACAAGTGGCAGAGTTCCAGCTGAAATCACGTGGTGGCAATAAAACTTCTATTGATTTCATGTAAGCATTTAACCCTAGCAGAGCAAGTATTCCTCCAACAGCCCACAATGGACTCTGCATCCAGCAGCCCAGACTGAATTACAGTTGCACCTCACATGGAGCCAGGGGAATCTCTTCCCTTTCTAGTTCTGGAAGAAGTTATAGACAAGCAGAAACCAGACAGGCTTCACTGCACATTTTGAAATATGGCAACGAGTTTGGATTTTTCAGTTCAATACCTGCAATTTGTCTCAGACCACAGAGGTAGGCCTCACCCTGCAGACCTTGATATAAAACAAAATAGCTATAATTCTAGATTAAACTCATTTAGCGAGAGAGGGGTTGGGGTCTGTCCTCAGAATTCTTCTCCCAGATGGAAGACTAGGACCACCGGTGCTGAAACAACCCTTCTTCTCCAGTCAAAGCAGCACTGGCAAAGTACAAGTCAGTAGACAGAAGAGATTCTAGACCTGAATTAAAGTCCTCAGTCTTCCTTCAACTTTCACTTCTGCAAACAGGATATGAAGAGCAAAAAATCAGTAGCTCACAGCAGGGCCCTTTTCTAGGCCCTGGCTCCCAGCCAGCCTAGACTGACTGCAGATGGGCGATCCGCAGGGAAATCTGAGGCTTGACTCCAGTCTTTGGTCTTGCCATAGACTTTTGCTGGTCAACAGGCAAATCGTTCTGAATTTATCTCCAAGCCCACAAAGTCAGTTCAAGGCTCCCCACTAATCCCAGGCATTGGAAAGGGGACCAAATGTCTGGCCAGCTCCACCAACAGCACAGCTGAGCCACTAGAGATAAAGAGGTAAAGCTTTGTCAGACCTTCTCCTGGGCAGGATGGTCTCCCTCTGCAGTCTGACAAGCTCTGAACCAGCGTGCAAGATTCCCATTGCTTCAGTAACAGCACTGTATTTATAAGAGTGTGGTTTAAGTGAGCATGTTCTGCCCTCCTCTGCTTGCTACAGGTTGTCTCCTCAGCTTGCAAATCTAGCCAAACTCGTACATCTTGCCTGAAGGATCATTGTGCTTTGTTGATGACAGAGCAACCTAACACAGACCCCAACGTCTTCTGGCCATTCCCATGACCATAGCACACACGCAGATCAGCTGCTAATTGCAGCAGCCTAACATTGCAGCTGGGAGTAAGGACACTGATGCCACACCACAGGGTTCCCCACAACCAGCAACACTGAGCACAACTTGAACCCATCTGAACAAGCAACCATTCTGCCAGTGAAGGCAGCTCCCCCAAGGCACTGTCCTGACCCAGCACCATTGTCAGATGAGACAAGATCTTCAGAGCACACACAAAGCACCAACAACATCTCACACACAAGCCAAGGCCACAGCTGAAAGTCATGAACTGCCACACTTAGGGATACATGGGTTGGCCAGACCCTGTGGGGACATGACAGCCACCATGCCAAGTGAGTGTCAGGGACATGTCCCTAAAGTCTCCCATCCCCTCCCACTCAACCAAGCACAAGGTCAGGAGATTTTGCTTCCTGTGTAAGCAAATACCAAGATTTGCCTTGACATTTGTAGGTCACCAGAATCAAAAGACTTTGGAAGCAGGGACTTCAAAATCCTTGAAAGCTCAGCTGTTGCCAGCACACCTCAGTCTCAAGCTGCTATGCTTCCTTCTGGCCTCTCATGTGCCCACAAAATCCTTCTCCCTTTTGTGCTGGGATCAAGCTTCTCACCTAACAACCCTTTTTCTCCATGGGATGAGGGAAACTGATTGCACTAGCACTAGGACCTCTGGTTCTGACCTTTCAAACAGAGCCCAGGTACTGCTTCCACAGAACAAACTGAACACATCTCTGCATTGTCCCAGGTGAGCCTCTCAGCATGTTTCTTCCCTAAAGCCACCTCAAATGTCCTTGGATGAGCCCAGGTCTGTTTGACATTCACCATCCCTCTAGCTCCTCAAAATGGGAATTTCAGGTTTCCCAATAAAGGTCCCCTAAGCTCCTCTCTGAGCATCTAAGGAGAATCAAAGTACAGAGAAAATTAGATTTCCAGGGCTAACTCCTCTAAATTCCTTGCAGAAGCACCTCCAATGGTGGCACATCTGGGGGTACCTATCAAGGTATGTGTCTGGTGGGTTTTGTGGATTTCTTTTGCCAAGTTTTCCCCTTGCAGCAGTCTTCAACTTGGAGACCACTAGGAGTCTTATCACAGTATTAACAGAAGAGCAGGATCTCCCTGCTTCCAGGGCATCCCAAAGCTTCAATCATGAGAAGAGTCCTGGGCCACTGTGATCTTGTTCTCACACAGGAGGACTAAGGCCTAGAGTTTTCCATTTGTCAGGTGTTCCTCTGCATAGTGCTACCCAAGGATGACAAAGAGCAAGACATTTAGACTTGGCAGGCCTGTATGTCCCAGGCATAAGTTTTGGCAAAGACTCCAGAATCTGGGATGCCAATATCTTCCTAGATAGCAGCCATGCTCCTCTGTGCTGCTTTTAAAGCTTTCCCTGCTTTGCCCCTCACGTCCTACATTCTCCCTGTGGACTGTATCATGCATAAAGACAGCTCCTCTTTTCCACAGCTCAGAACGGCCGCCTTTCACAACTTTCTCTGCAGGTCAGGAGCTCTCAAGAACAGCTTGCATCTGGTATGACACTACATTTAGTCATCCCCGCTCCCAAAGGACATTCTGAGCCAAGCTTATGTTCCCAACACCAGAAGCATGTTCCCCACTTCCTAAACACCGCATCCGAGCACACAGTGTCAGAAGCATTTGGAAATGCACTGAAGCTGCCTCTGCATATGTGTGTCAGAGGACACGCACGCATCCCGTCTGGAAGCTAGAAGAAAGGCCATCTGCCTTTCATTGCAAACTGGTGACGGTCGCAGATTCTCCCCGTCGCTTTGGCTACTGCACGCTGAGCTGTGGCCAGCTCCACAGCGTGCTCCAGAGCCACCTCCTGGCTAAAAGGATAACAGTCCTGGAGAAAAGCAAGGGGG